>JAADVE010000607.1:0-16037 GCA_023334595.1 Pythium utonaiense
CCCCCCCCCCCCCCCCCCCCCATCTTGCCTCACCAAACTGGAGCTTGCCCGACGGAGGAGAACTGGCCAAGTCGCGGGCGGCCGTCTCCGTGGCAAGCATTGATCCCTCGTGCGCGATCGTGGACCGAGTGAGTGGCGTGAGGACTCATCGCCGCGTCGATCTCCCGCACGCAGCAGCTCTTCTTGGTCTCCGTCTAACTGCTCGGGCCTTCGATAGACCACCGACGAGTCGTTCGTGACAGACGCTGGTTAGACCGACTTGCACCCATCCCATCTCATCCCATTGCTCGACGGTCTCCGATATGCTCATCCAGCGGATCATCGTCTTCCTCTACTCGGCGTTCGTGTTCCTGCGCACGCGCGTCCGCTACAAGCGATGGATCCTGCTCGTGCTCGTGGGCGTGTACGTGCTGCTGCGCACGACGGGCCGCGCGCCAGTCGTGGGCAAGGCCAAGAAGATCCACATCAACCAGATGAACACCATGACCAAAGATGACGGCATCCACATGGAGCCCACGCCCGTGACGAGTCTCTGGAGCGACCACGACTTCGAATGCATCGGCTGGAAGCGCATCCAGTCGTGCTACAAGGAGCCCAAGGACCGGAAGAAGGACGAGCCGGAGAAGACGCCGCCACCGGAGAAGGACTTTCTCAACTGCTCGGAGCCCATCGGTCCGCAAATGGCTGGCCACTGTATCATCCGCAATCGAACGTCTGGGGATCTCTATCGAATGATGATCAGCACGTGCGACTCGCTGCCCAACGGCCAGTACAACTGCGCGATGGCGCGCAACTTCTCCGAATACGCTGTGCACTCGACCAAGTACGAGCACTCGCCGTTGGCGCCGTCCCTCGCGCTTCCGTCGGTTGCGTCCGCGCGAAGGAAGCAGACGAATGGCGTGATCATGATCGTGTACGACAAGGTGCTGCCGTCCGCGTACGCGACGATCCGCATGCTGCGGCTGCACGGCTGCGAGCTGCCGGTGGAGCTGTGGTACCGACCTGACGAGATGTCGATTGACAACCCGATCATCCATCGACTGCTGGGCGAATTCAACGTGCGGATGCGGCCGATCTTCGACAACCGGGCCAAGGGATTCCACGTCAAGCCGTACGCTGTGTACTACAGCAACTTTGACAACATTCTGCTGCTTGATGCCGACAATCTGCCCGCGAAGGACCCGACGTACCTGTTTGAGGAGCCCGAGTTCCTGCGCACAGGCGCGATTTTCTGGCCCGATTACTGGCAGCCTTCGAACTCGCTGTTCCAGCTCACCAACACGAGTCTGCTGTGGCAGTTGACGGGCGTGAATTACGTGGACCAGTTCGAACAGGAGAGTGGACAAGTGCTGATCAATCGACTAAAGAGCAAGAGGGCTCTGGACAAGCTCATGTTCTACTCGACCCACCAGCCTCGACTGCTGGAAGACTTGCATCTCATCTGGGGCGACAAGGATCTCTTCCGACTCGCGTGGTTGAATGCAAGCCAGCCATTCCACTTTATCCAGTTCCCACCGGCCGTCGGTGGTCTGGATCTCAAGGACAAGGGCATCTTCTGCGGCCTCGCTATGATCCAGCACGACGTGCAAGGCAATCTGATCTTCTTCCACCGCAACTCGATCAAGCTGGACGGCAAGCCCGACCAGCCTCGTATCATGACGCACATCCAGGAGTACTCACTGCAAGGTGACCCGAAGGAGTACCGGATATTCCAGGCTGTGTATGCCCACAAAGAGTGCTGTTACTATATCGGTACCCAGTCACTTCCAGACGGCCAGCCAGCGACGCAGGTGACCCCGATGGCGGCCACCACCTACGCTTCTATAGAAGAGCTCGCGATCCAGTTTTCGATCGAAGGCCGGAATCTGCTACTCGAAGAAGCAGCTTTGAAGCCCAAGCGACTGACCATAGGCAAGCGTGAGCTGCCGCCACTTCGCATCCAGGAGATCGTGGGCTTGTTCCTGGTGCTCTACGTGCTCGTGATAATCACGTTCGTTTGGTGTAAAGCTCGTCCGGCTCGCGAGCGATTGCCCAGTCGATGGAAGCCGGCGGAGACAAAGGAAAATTAGGACAGGAGGCAGCCCTAGGATACTAGCATGACGCTGTGTAAATCAATACGATAGAGCAAAACGAATCGCCTTCGACGCGTGTGCAAGCCTCACGTCGAGCATGCCGCAGGAGGGCAACGGAGACTTTGGTCTCCGCATGTAGCCATGTCATCGAATCAAGTTATGAACTCGTTTTGCGTTACGTAAACTACTGTTCGAATTCAGGGCATACAATCCTCAAGTGATGTTCATCCCATCATGTTACGAACACGTCGACCTTGAAGTTCGTATAACACGTTCAACTCCTTGAGAACACGCGACGAGAGCGTCTCACGTATTGAGCTCCTCACCGCAGCAGCTCCGCACCGATATCCGAGAGGCCGACATACACGCACACTACCCCGATGGCGCTGCTCCGATCCAGCGTCTGTCGAGGCAACGCGCTGCTGTGTGGAGGGCGGGACGCGCTCAAGAGCCCGCACGAGAGAGCAACGACGACGCGTCGCGCGTTCTCCGGCCAGACTTCACCACCAGAACGAGTCCCTCTCGAGCGAAAGCTTCGGGCGTCCTCCAGTCTTCCGCATCCGACTCCTGCTGCTGGGATAACTACGCAGTCTGCGCTTGCGCTGGGCTCAGCCTGGCGTCGGTATGGACGCGAAGGCGGAGAGCGAGGATACGAGGAGAAAGTGCGGTCGCGGACGTGGGCGTGGTCGCTGGTGGGTGCGACGGTGTTCAGTGCGAGCGCCGCAATCGCTGGGGGTGTTTTCCAGGCCCCTGCGCACGCAGAAGGAAAGCCAAGCGACGACACGTCTCGCGGGAGTGCTGGTGATAAGGCTGTGGCCCCTGTGCCCCTAGCGAAGGTGACGCTGGCGCGGACACGATCTCTTCGCAAGTACCGGTCTGCTGGACGCGACCGTTTGCTGGTCAGCACTGCTGCCGTCCGTGGCGACCGCTCCAAGATGGAAGACACGTCGTTCGTATCGGATTGTAAGCGCTTTAGCGCTGTGTTTGACGGCCATGGTGGCGCTGCTGTCTCGCAGTATCTCCAGAAGCAGTTGTTCCCATTGATCTCCCCACAACTGGCGCAGTTGGAGCAACAAGACGAGTCTACGAAAGGCGACAAGACGGCTGTGTACAAGGCCATCACTGATTTACTCCAGCACAGCATCAGTAAAGTGGACGCCGACGTGTTGGCGCGGCCGGACTGGAAGTATCAGGGCTCTACGGCGGTTGGTGTGATGCTATTCGACGAAGCCATCTTCTCATTCAACGTCGGAGACAGTCGCGCCGTGATGAGCCGAGGCGGCGAGACTATTGAGCTCACGCACGACCACAAGCCCAACGACCCCGTCGAGAGACAGCGTATCGAGAAGCTTGGTGGGACCGTCAAGTGGTACGGCTACGTGGACGCACAGGGGGAGCCCATCGAACCGTACGGGGCCTACCGCGTGAACGGCAACCTCGCACTCGCTCGAGCCATCGGCGACCGAGATCTGCGTCCATACGTCAACGGTGAAGTGGATATTAAGCAGTTTGACCGGAACTTCGACAAGGACGAGTTCATCGTGATCGCGTCGGACGGACTCTGGGACGTGTTCACCAGTGAAGAGGCCGTGACGTTTGTCCATGACGTACTCAGCGGTGAACTGGGTGGGCGAGAATCGTGGCGAAGCGGCGGCCACAGCGACACGAGCGTGCCGATCTTTGAATGGTCGAGCCAGTACAAGAGCGACCGCAGCATGATCAAGGCGGCTCGCGCGCGGCGGAAAACACAGATCGCGAACTACTTGGTACAGGAGGCGCTGTTCCGCGGGACATCTGACAACGTGTCGGTCATCGTGGTGTGGCTCAAGTGAGATAGCCGAACGGTTTGCATGTGTCGTAGTGTCCGTAGCATACCAACGATAATCCAGTCTGCATCAGCTCGGCTCGGTACCGAACCAGTATCTGCGTTGTCGAGTAAACGGGAGGCAACGGTACTATTAGCCCAACGACATCTTGCGAACGCTCGTCCTCTAACTACTTCGTGGCTTCTTTGCACGACTAGCAGCCGTGCTCTTCTTACCCGCCACCACGGCTTTTCGCTTCCGCTGCGCTCTTCCTGGAGGTGGTTCTTGGACGAAACGCTCGCTTGAGCTCGAATCGCCCTCAGAGTCTTCGTTGGCGCGTCGAGTCTTGTTAGCCTTGACCTTGACATCAGTGACTGCAGCCACAGCCTTTCGCTTCCCTGGGGCCTTCCTTGACGGTGGCGCTTCGACCTGATCCCCACTTGAACGCGACGAGTCTTCAGTGATGCGTGTCTCGTCGTTGAACTGCTGCACGCGCGACCATTTGCTTTCCACGACCGCCTCCACCAACGACCGCGATGCTTTTCGCTTGATAGCCTCCACTGTGAGCCCAAACGTTGCCGACTTGTTGGGCAGATCCGCTTCGACTAGCTTCAACGGGTCCCACCATGGCTCCAGCAGCTTCATCAATTCCGCCACAACTTCTTTCGATAGAAATGCAACAGGCCTGCATCCGGTGTTGGTTGGCTGGACGTTCCACGCGTCCAGACCCTGCATGCACAGCACGTACGACACAGGCTCGACGACTGTCTTCGTTCTCCGCGTGCCTCGTCTCACGCCCGAGTCTCGGAGAAAGAATCGCTGTGGTGTCGCAAAGCCCCGCAAGCTCATGTACACACGAAGCACGTCGTCATTGGCCTTGCTATTGAAGGCATCTCCACTAAACACCATGTTGGGGCGCGTCGCAGTCGAGGCTGAGTCAGGGTACGATGGATCACCATCCACTCGGTTCTTGACTTGTACGATAATCATCGAGACTTGTTTGCCCTTGAAGATGGGGATCACCAGATCGACGCCTTTGAAGTTGCGAGGAAAGAGACCCGCTGCACGTCGCGCTAGCATCGCCCAGAGGCACTCCTCGTCTGGTTCTTTTGTCAGTTGCACGAAGTGGCAGAAGCCGACTTCCCATTCACTCCACTTCGTCTCGAATGCGGCCATGTCAGCGGCAGACTCGGCCGTCACATCCTTTTTGAATTCGTCGTGGACGGACATTGAACCGCCTTGGAGCACACGGAGAAGGTCCCACGCAGAGTAAAACTTTCCCGCGTAGCATCGTACACTGAGTTTGTCGATGTCGAGCACGCCAATCGTGTCCATCGCCAAGAGCAGCACAATGCGAGCAACCAGCTCACCCACGCCACCAGTATCCACGACTTCTTGATGCATCAGTTTGCGAAGCTGTGGGAGAATCTTCGTGTGAAGGACCGAATGGTGGTCAAGGTCAGTCGCAGAGTTGTACCACACCCTCGCCGCACCAAACGCCAACAGAGGCTCCGACGCGTACGTAGAGATGAAATGGTCCTTCGACGTACTCACGTACGACAACGTTGCCATAAAGTCGGCCACAACTCGAAACGCGAGCGGTGATGTGGAAAATGGACGTATTCCCAGCCGGCACAGCATCGATGCAATACCCCACAAGGTTTCCTCGTTCAAACTTTTCTCTTCGTTCGGGCTCAGATTGCAGAGAAGTTTGTCAGCGGCGAGGGCTACAACGCCTTCAAACCCGAGCCGCTCTACACAACTCTCCCAGAGCGGGCGTCCCATGCTGATAAGACTTGACTCGTGCTTGGTGGGATCCAGCAGCAGTTCTTGGTAGAAGATGAGCCTATCGGTGGTCCCCAAGCCGCGTGCCGTGGTGATAAGCGAATCAAACGTGATATCCATCGTGTGGGTCAACACAAATGGCGGGAAGAGCGTGCTCCGACCATCCTGCCCGCGACCAGAGCTATCCATGCTCGCAGGAGGCATCAAATCCGAAATCTTGGAGTTCGTGTCGACCAGAATAGCGAAGATACCGGCATATTGGCCATGCTTCGATCGGATCTTCTTGTACGCGGTGGCGAGCGCGCGACGTAGCCGTCGGAACCAGCCCAGGGCGTCTCCATTTGCGCTCTCCAGCAGTGTCCGCGCCTCATCGATCACCAACACCACGATGCGTCGATCCGCCAACGAATCACACCGCGTCACTCCATGGCTCTCTGGCGTGGTCTCGGCGAACGCTGAAAGCGTGGAATGCACAGAGGCGTCGCTGGACTCCTCCGTGAACAGATCGATCCAGTCGTCACCGACAGTGTGCCAGTTGGTCGTCGCATAGTCAAACAGACTACACAGTCGATCGACCAGCCCCGCCTCCGCGTTGTCCATAGAGGCAGCGTTACACGTTGGAAACAGGTACTCGCGGAGCGCCGGCGTGGCCACCGGGAAGCCATTTGACTTGACCGTGCCGCGTACGCACGTATACAGCACGCGCATGCTGTCGGTGGTTCGTTTTTTTTCCATGGCGCGCGTCGCCAGCTCAAACAAAAGCCGGCTCTTGCCGAACCCCGAGCTCTGCACGACAGTCGTGTAGGGGAACACGTGCGTGGTGCTGTGGGACAAGCAAAACTCGGTCCAGCACTCGGTGATGAATTTTGCTAGCTGCATCGGCGCGTAGTCGCCACGATACGGTCTCGTGAACTCACGCGCGAGCAGTGCCCTCTTGATGTGCGCATCCACGACGCTTGGGGAAGGAGAGGAGCTCTTACAGATGGGCGTGGGCTTCTCCATGACGGCGTCGAACGCGCGGAGAACGGAGCCCCAACCCAGAAACGCCTCCTTGACTGCCTCATCGAACGCTGCTTTATCGCCATCCACCGCCACGAGCACGCGCTTCCCCGTGGGCTTCCACTCCTCCTTTGGAGTCGAAGGATACGTCTCCTTCATCCAGGCGACCACGTGCTCCGTCACATCCTCCATCGCAGCCATGTTGAAGAGTGCGCCTGTCGTCCTCTCCTGTCAAATAATACGACTGATTTGAAAGAATATTAAACTATTACGAGATAATTAACTTATCTTTCAGGTTGGACAGGATTCACGTGGTCCACATCACTCGGACCAAACTTCTTCACCAAGAAGTTCTAGTGGGCAACACTGCTAGGTGCTTGCTTCTAACAGCATCAAGCCGACGGTCAAGGGAGTATCGGTGCTTCGCGCATCGATGCTGGATGACGTCCACGCGCTCGAAGCCCATGCGTACAGGAAGAATCCATGGTCACCCAAGCGAACTTTCGGGCTTTTTTCAGCACGGCCATGTGGGCCAGTAGGACAGAGTGAGGGTTAAAGACCATCATTCATATCTGGGCGGAGTTCAAGGTTGGTGGGTGATTGTGTTTCTAGGACACAGAGAACCTAGAACGAAGCTTAAAAACGAAATATCCAACGTGTCGCTTGACGCTCTTCGTCTTCCACGATGTGTCACACACGCGCACACAACTCCACTTCGAACACATCATCAATCTACCGGTACTGTAGTCGATAAGGAGGAGTTGGGCATACATTGTTCTACATACACGTAGACCACCATCGCCCTTCGGACATCCAGTCCGTGCGTTGTTGCAGTCGTGCATCGCTCGAAGGTGTCGCGCGTGGCTGTGTGAGTGATCTGACTTCCTTGCCCTTGCATCACCGAGCCAATCAAATCGCACCACAGATGAGATGCTTCTCGCTGATTGGTTGTTTCCCACACATTTGCAGTTCCACTAGACTTTTGGAAGAAACCATCGTGGCGAGAGACCATCACTCACTTTCTACGGTACGAAACCAGCCAATCAGCGCGCTCCATGGGTGGAATATTCACTCCCACGAGGAGCTCCTTGTCTGCCCGGGCGGTTTGCCAACATGGCTCATTGTCGCAGTACGTACGAAACCCAGAAAGCGCCACTCGCCACCGCCGCCGACAGCAACGCATTCCCCGACTCGCCTCCCATCACACGATCATGAACAGCAATTACGCGCAGGGCCAAGGCGACGCGGCGTCGCCCGTGTTCACGCCGGCGTTCGCCTCTGGCTACGATGCCATGGACGCATTGGAAGACGTGGACGAGCAGCTCGGCTTCGGGCTCTCGCTCGACTCGCCGACGGAGTTTGTGTTCAGCAACGACATTGCCTACGACGAAGAGGAAGTGGAGCAGGCGATGCAGCACCAGCAGCCAGCGCATGATGACAAGGCATCGTTCATGCGCAGCGTCATGCAGACCGAGCGCGACACGTCGTCCGGACTGGTACGATAACTGAACTCCTCGCGCTGAACACTGCTATTTATGTGACTGACAGCACCACGTTTCTTCAATAGATGATGGCTCGAGGCTTTGATGCGTTCATTGAGACCAACGTCATGGAGGCTACGAATGGCAAGGCGCCAGTGTTTGTGCTGGACAAGCTGCCATCGCTGTCGCCGATGAACAACACGAGCTTCGACTTCTTCCCAGCGACTCTGCCGACGATGGACAAGTTTGCACCAGCGTCGCCACATTCGCCAATCTCTTACATCTCCAACATTGAAGTGCCAGAGAAGGATCACAGCGACTTCTACTCGGTGAACCCCGTCTTCACGTCCTCTGAATCGCCCTCGAAGATCATGGACACGCTCAAGACAGCGCTCTCCACACTCCGCACCGTCGTGTCCTCCAGCGCAAAGTCGCAGTGGTCGCTCTCTGTGAGCTGCCTCCTTGTCGCCGAAGAGATCAACTTCTCCATCCACTTGTTCCAGCTTCGTGGTGCCTCGGCCAAGTACGAAGTCGAGTTTGTTCGCCACGCTGGTGACGAGCTCATGTTTGCCGACCTTGCCGAGCACATTCGTGCTCAGTGCAGTGACATCGACGCAGAAGGTGCTCTCGCGCTCTTCAGTAAGACACTTGACGCGTGGATGGACGACAAGCAGGAGCTTGTTGGCCGCCGCTTCGCTATCAAGGAAACTGAGGCACTTACGCTCCTGGATGAGCTCAACTGCGAGTTTCTTCACACAGACTCGCTGTATGAAGTCGCCAAAACTATCAAGAACCACTGTCGCCACAAGGGCAACCGCAAGTTGTTCGTCGACACACAGTGCGGTCAGCACGAAAACCTGCTCAAGGGCTTGTCTTGGATGCTCAAGGACTGCGAGGCGCTCACGCGTTTTGCGCTCTTCATTCTGCTCCAGTACGCCAACGACGAAGAGCTGTGCTCCTCGTTCTTCTCCTCACCCATCCAGTCAAGCAACTTCAAGCTGGAGCTCGACAGTGTGTCCCAGAAGGCGTCTTCACAAGGCCCGAACGCCTCGTTCACAACGGAGATGGTGGACGCCGTGCGACAGAGTGCGCTCTTTGCTTAAGCTAAATGTCACCGTCCACGCGCCCCTCTCCATGGAACCGCCCCGTAATTTATTGTCGCGCGGTGCCTTCGCGCGCCACAATTTTGAGAAGCAATCTCTCCGACAAGTACAACAGATCATCACCACCCCATGTATCCATAAACACGAAACGAATATCACAACTAGCATCCCCCTGAGCTACAGTAGCCACGAGTCCGTTTCTCACGCAGTATGCTTCTCTAGGTGGCGCGCGTGTCGTCAATCAAGTCTGGTTGCTTACACGCTGGCTGCCCTTCTCACTCGGGAAGGATGAGTCCTCGAAGAGACCTTGGACTGAGTATTGAGAAAGGCAACTGCAACTGCAACAACCCCACGGCTTCTTCTGGGGGATGCGCGAGCCGGACCCGAGCGAGGACATGAGAGAAGAGCGGGATGCGATCGCGGCAGAGAGAACGAAGCGAAAGGAAGAGACGGAAGAGAGAGAGAGAGAGAATGTATAACGCTTTCTCCTGCCTCGGTTTATGTTTTTTTGACTGACTGACTGATGCTCTAGTTGTCGCTGGGGTTCAGGCCGGCGAAGAATGCTGGACGACGCACCCACGTACGCGGCAGCACTTCCTCCTTCGTGGCCAGACGCAGCGTGCGGTCACCGTCGCGAACCAGCAGCGGCAGCTTGATCTTGGACGTGTCCTTGACCGCGATCTTCCATCGGTTCTTCTTGTCAGTTGGCTTGGCAAAGCTCTTGTGCTCCACGATCTTGTTGTTGGCCGCGAGACGCTGGAGCTCCAGGGCCTCCTCCGGGTACAGCTTGTCCGTGGCCTTGTGCTTGCCCAGTCGTCGCACGAGTGGCGGCAGGCCATCGAACTCGTCACTCAGGAAGAAGAAGTCTGGGTTGCGGAAGTGTTCGTCGTCAATACCCAACACCATGGCGCGCTCATCAGCGGTCAACTCTTCATCGTCGATCTCGTCCGTGTCGCGCTTGTCCTGGCGCTCACGCTTCTGCAGACGCTTCACCTCATCGCCATCGCCACGGGCCTCGGCGCTCTTGAGCTTCTCGTCTTCTTCCTTTTTCGCCTGAGCCGCAAGGGCCTTGGCGTCCTCAATCTTGGCCTTGAGCTCCTCCAGCGTGAGACCAGCGTCCTGGGCCTCAAAGAAAATCGTGGCTTCGATACGCTGCTTGGACAGGTGGAACTTACGCGCAAGACGCTCCGAGTTCCACTTGAGTGGGTTGCTCATGAACAGCTCCATGATCTCGGCATCGAGCTCCTCGGTCTCCTCCGCGCAGAACTTGAACATCTCAAGCTCCTCGAGTTCGAGGTCGCCGTCCTTCTCGCCCGCCTCCTCGCCATCCTCGCCCGCCGCATCCAGGCCCTCCTCTTCATCGTCGTCCTCACCGTCGTCCTCGCCGTCCTCACCGCGACGGCGACGCTTCTTGTCGCTGTCCTCGTCGTCCGCGAGACTCAGGAAACGCGACGACGAGCACAGACGCACGTGCTGCGACTGCATCTGCACCGCAGTCGGGAGCGCGCGACGCGCAACCATAGGCGCCGACGCCGAGCGCGCGGCGCTGGCCACCGCCGTCTTCACGCAACGCGCCACCACCGTACGCGCCACCATGCTCATTCCGATTCCTGCGCTTCCTTGGAGCTCCCCACTACTGGCCACACAGTCCACAGTCGGGCCGGCCGGTGAACAACCAGTGGAAGCCACCGGACACCATGCGACGGTATACCGATCCAATACCGGTATTCGCACCCGTCACAAGGGCCTCTAATCAGATACACACAGTACTCCACCAACATGCATCTGATTGGCTGAAATTCACAGGCGAGATTGTGAGAGGGGTAGGGTCTCTCATCCCCCACACAATGAGGACGAATACTATGCAAGCTGCGAAACCGTGAGGTTCTGAAACCGCAGCGACACCAAACTACTACGGTACTACCATCCAGTGTGGGCGATTCAGTGAAAGTTCAGTCCGGAGTCTGCTAAGGAAATCCGGATTTTGGTAACTGGCATGTCAACCCTGAAGCGAACTGCCACAATTCAACGGAGCCAGAAACCTTCCACAGCGCATATCCTAAACTTCTTCCAACTTCTTGTTAGACGCTTAAGCTCATTTACTACCTCCTTAATATAATACCCGAGAAAACAGATTCTGTCGGTAGTGTGACCAAGGATCGGTATTCTCTCCCAGCGTAACCGAATCGTCAATGGCCAAACCGTAACCGTAACTCGCCTCCATGCCGCGCGTACCCCCGAGGCAAACACTGTGCATGCGGGTGGGCCCGCCCGAGCTGATTGACCTCCTCCTCACTCCGCGCGCTGCCTTTCTCAGCGTCCACGTCGACGAAGAGCGTTCCGTCGACGTACCCACCACATCAGCACCATGCGCGGCTTCCTGCGCGACCACGCGGCGCTGTCGCTGTTCATTATCGTGGCCTCCATCGCCGCCGCGATTGTCTACGAACTCACCTCGGGGGGCAAGCCACGTGCGTTCATCAAGCAGGATCCGCGGCTCAACCACATCGATATGCGGGGCGACAGGCCCAGCGAGCTGTGGACGGACGACAGCTTCGAGTGTCTGGGCTGGCGCGCTACCTACGGATGCGACCCGCATGGCCAGCGCGACTATTCCAGGGACAGAAAGTGCGACGAGCAGCTCTCGCGCACGAGCGGGTACTGCGAGGTCCGCAACAAAGTGACGGGTGAGACCATGCGCGTGATGCTGTCCACGTGCACGAGCCGGATATGGTGGCCCATCAAACCCAACATCACGTGCAACCACGCGCGCGAATTCACAGACTTTAGCATCCGCGCGGCGCGGTACAAGCACCATGAGCCTCTCCCGCTCGCAACGAAGAAGCCGTCGCCCGCAGTGCCCGCCGTGTCGTACAAGCGAGGCGTCTCGATGATAGGATACCCCAAGGTAATCGCTGGCGTGTACGCGATCGTGCGCATGCTGCGGTACCACGGCTGTGCGTTGCCCGTGGAAGTGTGGATCGATCCGGTGGAGATGAAGCCGACGCACTCGGTGCTCGTGGAGCTCGTGAAGAACTACAACGTGATCGTCCGCACGATCAAGGACCCGCTGGCCACCAAGTTCCACACCAAGCCGTACGCTCTGTACCACAGCTACTTTGACAGTGTGCTCTTTTTGGACTCGGACAACATCCCAGCCAAGGACCCGACGTATCTGTTCGACACGCCAGAGTTTGTCAAGCACGGTGCGATTTTCTGGCCGGATTTCTGGCGCCCAGAGCCAAACACGCCCTTCAACGTCCACGAGCAGAGCATCATGTGGTCTCTCTTGGACATGCCGTTCACCGACATGTTCGAGCAGGAAAGCGGGCAACTCGTCATCGATCGCCTGCGGTCCAAGGAGGCGCTGAATAAACTCATGTTCTACTCGTCTCAAGTGCCCAAGCTGCTGAACGAGTGGAATCTCGTGTGGGGAGACAAAGACCTCTTCCGTCTCGCGTGGCTCAACACATCCACGCCGTTCTACTATGTGCAGCACCTCGTCGCGTTGGGAGGCCTGCATAGCCAAGAGGAAGACTTTTTCTGCGGTGTGTCGATGGTCCAGCGTGACCCAAGTGGCGAGATCATCTTCATGCACCGCAATCAGGCCAAGCTTAATGGACGACGGGACCAGAAAGTGCTCATCACGCATCTGCAGAAGTTCACTGGCGGCAACGGTGATGCCACATCGCTCAAGACGGAGCTGGATAAGTACCGAGTAGGCTGCAAGACCATGCGTCTGGGCCAGCGCAATTGCTTTTTCATCAAGCCCAAGACAGAGGACGGTAGTGACACGCCCTTCTTGATCCAGAGCCTCGCCAATACCAAGTATCCAGCAGCGGAGAAGCAAGCCATCCGCTTCTCGATTGAGGGACGCCATTTCTTGACCGCCGCTGAAGAAGCTGAGCTCGCCAAACTGGAGGCGAAGGAGATGGCTGAGATGAAGAAAGATATGGATGCCATGGCTGCCTACCGACGACAAAGCGCTCGAAACACGCAGATCATGGAGATCGTGATTGTCACCACGTTCGTGACAGTCCTATTGCTCTTTGTGCGTCCTATCGAGTGGTGGCGTCGTCGCCGCAGTGCTCAAGCAGCCCGAGCGGCCCGAGATCCAGTCTCTCGATCGAACACCACGCCCGATGTGAGCATGAACGTCAATCTCGGCACCAAGGCAAGAAGTCTCAGTGCAAACTCGGCTCTGCTGTCCGCGAGTCTTCTAGGCGCAGTGGCATCCTCTGTAGAAGCATCCTGGCGACGGAAGAAGTCGTTTGCAGCTCCTGGAGAAGACCCACACATTCTATAAGTCAACACGGTGAAGATACAGATCCGTTGAGTCGGCTGAAAGTACTCCAAGTTCTGCGCAACCCGAGGAGAGAGAGAAAGAGAGAGAGAGCTGTCTTTCGTAGACTGAGGTAGAAGAAGACCCAGCAAGTGTGTTTAAATCGAGGGTGTCTTTCATAGTACAGTTTGGTGTGGTACCCTGACGCCCATCCATCTTCTTTCTACTAAATCCTATCCTGTGCGGTCCCTAGTCTCTCGTGCGTTGCCTGTGTGTTCCCACCGCAAGCAGGCGGCTGCGGACTCTCCCGAAGCCGTTGCGTGCCGTTGTGTTTCTGGACTTTCGATCGTTCTTCCGGCATCTCAGGGCGGTGGCTGTTTTCTCCTGTTTCCTTCACTCGCTTTCTTCTCCTTCAACTTCAATACTCCGTCTCATGCGATTTGAGATTGTGGAAAGAAGCCTAGTGGACGAATTCCTGCTGCTGCTCCTGCTGCTGCTCGTTGCTGTCGAAGTAGATCTTCTTCGGCATCGCGAAGCCGTTGAAGTCCGAACCGGCGGCACACGTGTACGCGCCCATGCTCGGGAAACAGATCCACTGGCCAATCTCCATGATCGGCATCTGGACCTCCTTCATGATGCAGTCCATGCCGTCGCATGTCGGGCCCCACACACTCGCCGAGTGCATGTGCGACGCATCCGTGACTTCGTCCGAGACCACCACGGGCTGGATCACGCCGTGGTCGTACACGAGGCAGTTGAACGAGCCGTAAATGCCGTCGTTCACAAAGTACATGAAGTCAGGGCCCTCCGTCTTGGCCAGCGTGGCTTCAGGGCCAGCGCCGGGGACGTCGAAGGTTGGAGCGAGCTTGCGACCGATAACGTTGACCGCGAGCGTGTGCGTCGAAGCAGCGAAGAAACGACCAGGCTCCGAGATGATGCGGATGCCGCTCGACTCTGGGAAGTGCTCGCCCAGCGACGACTGTAGCTCCTTGGCGCAGTCGTGGAAACTGATGGGGCCCGTCTCGGTGCCCGGGAAGCCTCCACCAATGTCCAGCAGCGAGAACTGGAAGCCCATCGACTCGGCAATGTCAAATACCGTGCGCGCACGCTTGACGGCATCCGAGTACGCCGAGACGCTGAAGCATCCGCTGCCGACGTGGAAGCTCACACCCTGGACGTCGAGGTTGAGGTTCTTGGCGTGCTCCAAGATCGAAGGCACGTCGTGGACCATGGCACCAAACTTGGTGCCGAGGCGGCAGATCGCCTTGGTATCGTCCACGTAAATGCGAAGCACAAGCTTGGCGTTTGGGTTGATGCGGTGGATCTTGGTGAGCTCGTCGTGGCTGTCGAAGGTCATGGTGTCGACCTGCTGCGACGCCGCGTACGCAATGTGCGACGGCTGCTTGCACGGGTTGGCGTAAATGATGTCGCTGGGGTCGACGCCGTGGCTGAGCACAGCGTCGATCTCGCCCATGCTGGCGCAGTCAAAGCCTGCGCCCAGACGCGCGAGGTTGGACAGGAGCTGGGCATCCGGGTTGCACTTGACGGCGTAGTACGGACGCACGTTGGGCAGGTAGTCGTGCCATAACTTAAAGCGTTCTTCGACGGCGCTGGTGTCGACGACGTAGAACGCGTTCTCCTCGCCCGAGGTCGCAATGTGGTGCTGCAACTGGTTGAGGATCGCCGGGCTGAGCTGGAGGCTCGCGAGCGACGGCGGGTTGGTCTCTAACGTGGGGCTAATAGAGAGGTCACTGGTGAGGATGGTGCAGTGGCCTCCGATTTGGGTCACGGACGAGGCAAAGCATCGCTCATGGCCGAATCTACTGGCCAGACGCTGCACCTGCAGGGGCTGGCGCTTGCTCAGGAGGCCTTGCGCGCCGCGACGGAAGAAGAAGCTCATGGACACGACGCTACGCGGGACTTGGAGTCTTCTAGAGCCTTGTCACGGAGAGATCCAACTGGGAAATGGATGGTGTTCGTCCGTCGTCCACGCAGCGGAGAGTGGAGGAGAACGAGTGCAGTCGGTTTCGCGTGCGAGTCAACGGGCCACACAGACAAACGGGAGTCAGGCGGCTTGGGACGTGCAGAGCGTGGGAGGCAGCGCGAAGCTGGCGTTGCCGGTCCAAAAAAAGCGAGAAGCTGGTAGCGTTGGGGAGGGCCCGGTCAGTCGGGTTGCCTCCTCCTCCGTGGAGTGCGCGCGTGGGGGTGCTTGATCGATGGGGTTCGTTTCGAATTGTGGCACACGGGCAAGCAGCTCGCGTCGGCCAGCGGAGCGAGGAAGCCGTCGTGGAGGAAGAGGGAGGAGGAGGAAGAGAGGCGCCTTGCGGGCCAGGAATCGCCGCTGCGGGAGCTCAAGGGGCGGAGGAGTGGACGAGGGGGTCCCCAAGGTGAGACCAAGCTCGCCGCCACATCAGCCTGTTACTGTATCTTGCGGTTGCCTGGAAGCGGCGAGTGGAGCCTCCGCCGCGGACGAGGAAGCGGAGGAGTGGAGGGGGGGGGGGGGGGGGGGG
>JAADVE010000608.1:0-16010 GCA_023334595.1 Pythium utonaiense
GGGGTTGTATGAGGTGGGGAGGCGGGACGCTCTAGTGGCACAGCTTGTGCTGTGGCTTCGGCTTGTCCACCGGCTTCTGGATCTGGTTGCTGGATGGACCGGTCTTCGCAGGCGTGGGCTTCGGAGCAGGTGCCGGACCTGGAACTGGACTTGTACCTGCACCTGGCTTTCCAGTCTTGGCTGGGGTAGGCGCTGGTTGAGATGGCTTGCCACTGGCTGCAGGCGTAGGCTTCGGACCTGGAGCTGGGCCTGGAGCTGGCGCAGGTGCAGGTGCTGGACGAGGAGCTGGTAGTTTGCCTGATGGATCTGACGTACACAGCTTACCGTACTGGGCATCGCAGTACTTGGCTTGCGACGGGCATTGGGAGCATGATGGCCCTGGGATGTACGTCTGTTCGCCCTGCCAGTTGCCAGGGGTGAAGTAGTTGCATGCCGTGAGGTATCCCTTTGGACACATCTTCGATGCACAACCCACGTAGTACGACTTGGCCCACAGCGCAGCTGATGCGTGGTCCAGATCCATGTAGCCGTTGCCTGCACGGTCATTGTCAGAGATCTCGTCCTGCACCCACGCCTTCATCCAGCTCTCCACCGTCGTCCGGTCGATCTTCTCGTTGCCGTACATGAGGTTCTGGCCGTACGCGTAGTTCTCCGTCTCGTGCTCGAACACGCAGGTCTCCACAAGCTCACTCGCTTCGATCGCAAGGGCTTCGTTCCACTGCAGCATGCGCATGTTAGCAGCCTCCGACGGCACCATCGTAGCACGCGCGTAGTTGTGCTGCTCGACGATGTAGTCGCGGATGTCGCTGCTGTACGGGTACAGGTTGACGCCGCCGTTGTTGACACTTGGCTCCGTGTCTCCCGTCTGCTGCTTCACGTCGCCAGGCTTTGCTGGTTGGCCTCCAAACGACGACTGCTTGCCGCCCACTGGCGCTGGAGCCGGAGCTGGTGCAGGAGCTGGCACTGGAGCTGGTGCGGCAGCCGCAGGGATGGGGGCAGGAGGTGCGGGAGCAGGAGCTGGGGGAGCAGGAGCTGGAGCAGGAGGTGCTGGGGCTGGAGCAGGAGGGGCTGGAGCTGGAGCAGGAGGGGCTGGTGCTGGAGCAGGAGGGGCGGGGGCCTGCGCGGGTGCGGGCGTTGAACGCGCTGGTGTAGGCGCTGGTGTCGAGCGCGCAGGCGTGGGTGCTGGCGCAGGCTCCGACCCATCGTCGTCCTCATCATCGTCATCGTCATCACTCGGTGGCTTGGCGTTTCCACTCGCTGGTGCTTTCGTTGGCGTCGTCGCCACTGGCGTTGTCCCCGCAGACGTAGGCGTCTTATCACTCGCCGTCGGAGCTTTCGTGCCGGCCGCTGGCGCCTTCGCCGTCTTCCCATCGTCCTCATCGTCATCGTCATCGTCGTCATCACTCGCTGGCGTCTTCGTCGCACTCGGCGTCGTGGCAGGCGTGGAAGACGCTGGCTTGGGCGTGATCGGAGCGGGCGCTGCCGCTGGAGGCGTCACAGGAGCTGGAGCTGCCGCTGGAGGCGACGCGGGCGTCGGATACGCGTTGCCCTTGCCGCTGGGCGACGTTGCAGTCGGTGCAGGCGCCGGCACGCTCTGCTTGGCGCTGTTGATGTTGGTGTTGGTGTTGGCGCCCAGCAGCATCACGGGCGCGGACGTAGCGTCCTCAGCCGTCTCATATTCAGTCGCGGCTCGCGTGTCGTCCTCTGGGAAATACTCGTAGTCGTCACTCGCGTCCTCCGTGACGTTGGCGGAGGCGTCCACGGCGTGCGCGTGGAAGACTTGCAGCAACGCCATGAGCGTCGCCACGGTCGTGAGCACCTTCATGGTCGCGGACTGTCTCGTTCGCCGCGAGGGGAAACGTTGGCGTGTTGGTTTTGTTGGAGGTGTCCAATGTCGGGAAGCACACACCAACAAAAGCGAGCACTAGACGCACGTCCAACTCAATTCCGAAATGGCTGACCCACCACGAGCCGTATGCTGGGCGCAGGTGGATGCACCACATCGTGGCCATCCGATTAGCTGGCGAGAAGGAAGGTGCGTGCGGCATACACAAACCAAGTGTAGACACAGTGGTTGGAAAAGGCTAGGGACACTCGTGGGGTCAGGTGAACTGTTCGCCAGACCACCATGCTGGCGATCTCTGGAGATCTCTGGGCTGGGTGGACTGGCTGACTGACTGCACGCTGACTGTGCATACTGTAGTGTTGGGTAGGAACTGCGGCAGAGCAAACCAACAGCACGCCCTATGCAGGGAGAGGAAGCGAGGATCGCGTCTGGATGAATGGCAGATGGCGCGGACGGACTTCTACATGGGGAGCAGTTTGGCATGTTGAAGTGGTAGAGGGTACGCACGTAACCTTATGGGGTACGGGTGGGTACCCTTGGCATCCATCCGGCGAGTCCGATCGCCAGCGACGATGTAGAGGAAGTGTCCTCGACGACAGCTTCAGCAGCATCAGCAGGTTGGGCACGCACCTAGCGATCACACGCCTCATGGATGATAGGCGCCAGTGTCGTCTCATATACACTGCATTTCCACCGCGTTCTTACCTGTCCACACCGTCCGACCGTCAGCCACAGTACTCGCTGTGCGAGCTGAACTTCCAGTGCAGTGCGTCCATCTGGTGGGTGGGAATTCAGACTCTGTCAAGTCAAAGGAAGTCAGCAAGGATCAGCCACGGAATCCAGTGGACGGAACCTGAAGTCGGTGCGTCCAGAATGGACCGGTCAGGGTGTTGTTCGCCTCCATCGCATGCTCGGGTTGTCAACTCGCACGATCGCTTCAGGTTGGCCGCCTGGATACTGCGGGTGACATCCAGCGCGCTCCCTACAGTACTGAATTACTATCAACTGGATCGACCCGTGGCTCAATCCAGATGTCCAGATGTCCGATCCGGACGCCAGTATTTACACTTGCGAAGTGTACACTAGGAAACTACTGCAGGCACGCATGCCCAGCGGGTCCTCTACCATCACAGCCCTCCTCCAGTGTCCTGTATTCGGCTAATACAACCGCGCGATCGACTGGAATCAAGTCTCCGCAGAGGCTCGGCGCCGCCTCCGGTTCATCCAGATGTCTGGAAAGCTTCCTGCACTGTAGGATGTTCGAGCGCGGTCTTTGTCCGTCCAGGCGGATCCACACCTGTCGCGCGTAACGCGGGCGGTCTGGATACTACGTACTCGTACTGTAAATATCAAACATCGGAGACGAAGAATCGATGCTCCTCTTCGAAGTACGGGACATCAATCACAGCCGGCCGGTCGATCACTCGACTGTTCATTCTGCAATTTGCCTTCTCTTCCTGAATCCCCCACAGCACAACCACATCCACACTACCAATATGAAGTGCATTGCCGGACTCATGGTGTTGGTGGCCGCGCCACTGGCCGCTGCGAGCACGTTCAAGCAGGTCCTCACGGCCACGGGCGAGGTGCGTCTGCTCAGCGCCGCCAGCAACAGCAACATCAAGCAGGACGCCGGTCCAAAGACCATGGCTTCCGACACGCGACCACAAGTGACCAACGGCGGCGTCAACTTCTACCCGTACTCCAGCGACATCCGCCAGTACATCGTGGACGCTCACAACAAGGCGCGTGCCGAGCTGGTGCCGACCACGGCGGCCAACATGCGCAAGGTCTCCTGGGACGAGTCGCTCGCGATCGAAGCGGCGGAGCTCGTCAACACCTGCGTGTTTGAGCACGACACGGAGAACTACGCGTACGGCCAGAACCTCATGTACGGCGGACGCAACATTGACAAGACTACGGTTGATAGCTGGATGACTGCCTGGGTCAAGGATGAAATCTCGAGCCAGGACCGTGCCGGCAACGGATACATGGATCTGGACCACGCCTCGGCGGTGCTGTGGGCGACCACGTACCTGGTCGGTTGCGCCTCGAAGATGTGCCCGAACGGCTACCTCACTGCCTGTAACTACTACACACCAGGTAACTGGCAGGGTGAGCAGACCTACATCCCGGGTACCCCGTGCTCGCAGTGCCCAAGCCAGGCTCCGTACTGTGACGCCTCGGGTAAGCTCTGCACGGCCGAGAAGATCTCGACGCCTACTTCCGCTCCAGCTCCAGTTCCTGCCCCAACCACGCCAAAGCCTGCTCCAGTGCCAGCTCCTGTGCCATCGCCAACGCCTGCCGCGACCACCAACGCCCCTTCGCCAGGCCAGCAGCAGCAGGATCAGTACCAGCAGTATGTGCCAGCTCCTACCCCAGCCGCCACCACCACCGACGGTGTGCCAGTGCCAACGCCTGCTGCCACCACCACCGACGGCCTGCCAGTGCCAACGCCTGCCGCCACCACGGCCGATGGCTCGCCAGTCCCAACGCCTGCGGCTACTTGGCTCGACGTCAACTCGGGCTCCACTCTTCCAGGCTCGGCTTCTAAGCTCGGTGACTCTGACGTTGCCCAGCGCCCAGTGACCTCGGAAGAGACCCCAGCGCCGTCCTCCACGAGCAAGTGGGGCGACTTCGAGTCGAGCCCTGCCGCCAAGCCAGCGCTTCCAAGCGCCATTGCTGTTATCTGTGGCCTCGTGGCGATGGTGCGTGCGATGTGAAGCACGTAACACCAGCCGCCACGACTGTATCCATCCTCTAGATGTGAATCACGGCCCCTCTTCATCCCCTCCATCTCCCCGTCGTCGACGTCTAATCCTATGCGCCGCGTGTAGTCTATTAGTGGTAGTAAATTGCGTCATATCTCTAGTACGTAGTAGATTCTGTAACTGGTACCGTCGTGTACTCGAATGGAAAAACGAATTCCATTTCAACCAACTCTGCTCTCTCTCTCTCTCTCTCTCTCTCTCTCTCTCTGTCTCTTTCTCTCCTATCGAAAGAGCCAGCCTCCTCCCAAGTCTGAGGGCCAACGCGCAGGCTTTCCTTGAGTTCGAGTGAAAATTCCAGACCTCAGAGATAAAGAAGGCATGAGCAGGGAGTCCTACACAGCCTCGGACACATGCCACACTGTCCACACAGGCTTTTCACTCTGTGCACGGGGCCTATTCCTCCATCCTTCAGAGCTGCGGCCTGCGCCCTCTCCATCAAGAAAACACGGTCCACGTTTGATTTGCGGTAGTACAATTACAGTTGGTTTGCATTAAGAGCTTTTCGCCTGAGCAGTTTAGTTGTCCTTCTTCTCCTTGTTCTTGTTCTTGTTCTTGTTCTTACGCTTCTTCTTGGCGCCTTCGCTGGTACCGTTGGCCTGGGCAGGAGCCGGAGTCTGCGGCTTCTCCTCCTTCTTGGCCTCCTCCTTCTTGGCCTGCTTGGCTACTGGCTCTGGCTTGGTCTCCTTCTCGTTGTCCGAGTCCGAGTCGCTGGCAGCCTGAGAGAGAGACAACGTGGGAATCGTCAGCCATTGGTTCACTAGCTCCTACGACTAGCCACGCTCATGCAAATGCAGGATATACAATCTCATCGAGTGGATGGGATGTTGCACAGTTATGACTCGTATGATTCCGATGGGAAAGACCACAAGAGCCTTTTATGGACAGCAATAAGCCAGCGATCGCTTGCGACTGACCCCCGAGCTTTGACACTCGAAGACCAGCCACAACAGCGTGAGGTGCGGCGTTCTTCCGACGCCCAACTCCACAAGGAAGCCACGGCGCGTTTCACAAACCACCGCACCATAGCTCACGCCAACGACCGCACAGCTCTGAGTCCACGCGGAGACAGCCTTAAGGACCATGCGTGTGTTAGGAGCAAGAAAAACTCTTGCTATAAGGCAACACTTTGCTATCCCAAATGGTCTGGACCACCCACTCATTGAAAGGAGTAGGCAGGAATTTGCAGATGGGAACAACGGGACAGACACCCGCACAAATACTCATAGATGCACACTCAGGCCACAGCATGTCACGTCGACGTACCTGATCCCACGTAGTGGCAGCCTTCTTCTCCTCGCGCGCACGCTTCTTGTTCTTCTTCTGCGAGGTTTCCACGACCGCAGGCGCCGCTGGCTCCTCGTTCGTCGCGACCACGACTGGCTCGTCGAAGAAGTCCGACGGTGGGCCTGGCTGGAAGTAACCCGTGAGGTTGACCTTGCCAGTGCCCTTGGCCACGTAGAACTTGATCTGCGAGCCGGCACTGCCAATGACGAGGTCCAGCTTGACCTGGTGCGCGTGGGCCGCAGCACCGAGGTGCGCCACCACGCCCTTCCAGACCTTGGAGTCCATCTGCGTGGTCTCCAGGCCGAGGCTCAGCACGCCTTCGTTCGAGGCCGAGGCGAGCGTGGCCTGGCACACGTTCAGCACGAAGTTCTCAGGGATCTTCACGACCGCCGCCTTGGTCTCCGTGACCTCACACGCCCAGAAGAACACCATGATGATACCGTTGATACAATAGAGTAATGAACGAGAAGCGACCACACGCGCAAGGGTGGTGTTGCCTTCACAGTCCACACTTCTAAACGACTGGATGGAGCTCTTCAGTGAGGAGCTCATTTACGGCGTGGTACACACCAATTACCTTGTTCCAATGACTAACTAGATACTGACATGGCTACACTATGGCAACTTGCTTGCAGATCCTCATCCTCAGTAGTATTTCTTGCTGGTGGTGATAGCAGAGAACATGGGCAGCGACACGCGCTTGGCACGCTTCACTTGGAGCTTATGCTGTAGGCGACGCTTGCGGTACGCTGTCTGGAGGCTCAGCACTGCACGGTACGCGACGCTCTCATTCTGAAGGAGAAAGACGCCACTCGGAGGTGGAACGTCGCTCACTCGGTAGTGGCGAAAGCTGTAGTAGTACAGCTCCTTCGTGCGGTAGTTGACACACTGGACCCACTCGTCTTCGGCTAGTAGATGGTCGTGGACTTTCTGGTGGCCGCGTCGCTCTAGTTCCAGTCGCGTCGCGTGGTCTTCCCTCAGGACGTCCTGTACTAGCTCCATCACGATGCTTGGGATGGTGGTGACGTTGCCTCCGTCGAAATCCTCGGGCTTTTCCAGCACAATCTCCTGTAACACACGGTTGTAGAAGTAGTCGATGCCTTCCGGAGTTGACAGTTTGAACCAAACGTTCGCTTGTGGTGTGCGTCGTGGTGGGGCGATCAGCTGCTCGACGTCCTCGTAGGCGTGGAAACCAGGCAAGTAGTGCTTCTTTAGGTGCACGTACGCAACGCAGGCGTCCGCCCAGTCTCTAAGACACGCGTACGCTGCCATTCGATGCCAGCATCGATGAGAAGGTGGCGTCGACCGAGTCGTCTCGACTAACTGCTTGATCTGTGGCAGAAACGTAGCCGACAACGCGTACGGCTTCGTGAACAGCCCTGTTGGCTCGTTCGTGGTGGTCCATTCCCAGCCGCTGGTGTGGGCGTCGATGTTCTTCACCACCCATAATCCCCAGTAGCTCTTCCAGAGCTCTTCATTGGAGAGATGCGATGGGTACTTCATGTCAAAGAGCAGCAGCACGGCTTTGACTGTCGCGATAACAGCCGGATGGGGAAGCATATCCCAATTGAGAGGATCTAGAAACTCTCTCTTCATCTTCTCTTGAAGCGCAATCGCGCAGTCGTCCACTCGGGCCACTGAACTCCAACACAATAGACAATGAGAATAGTGAGACTCACCTCATACGAGTTTCTTTCTCACGCACCGATGCCAGCAGCCTCCACGTAACCCCATGATGGATCCAAGTACACAAGCTTCTCCTGGATGTCGTGGCGTAGCATTTCTACGAGCCTTTCGTCAGCAATCGCCTTGCCAGCTCCACCCTCACGCCTGTAGCTAGCCACAGTTGTCTCTAGATACTGGAACAACGCTTCTTCCGATGGACTGCAAGGTTCTGACCGCTGAAAGGCTACACGCCACGCACGGCGCACGATCTCTTTATCAGCTTGGATTGAAGCAGTCATGAATAAAGGGTTCAGCAAGACACAACACTGGAGTCGTCAATAGAATGGACAGGTGGCTGCTGCGGAGGAAGAGCGGCGTCGTCAGTCAGTCGACGGCACTCTCGCTGTTCTCCGGAGCAGCCTGCATGTCATGCATTTGGGGTATTTTTATAGGCTTGAGGTCTCTCTGCTCACTGGGATTGTGCTCTTGTCTCATCACTTGACGTGGTGGAGGCAACGTACGCGCCCGAGCCATCTTCTCTGCCTGTCACAAAAGCACCAATCGCCTGCACCAAGGCCTTGGTCTTCAGCAGCATCTCCTCGTACTCGTCGTTACACTCGGAGAGGGCGATAATGGCCCCACCAGAGCCCAGAGATACGCTGCTCTTGGTGATCAGCGCCGTGCGGATGATGATGTTCAGGTCGCAGCTTCCATCAAGCGAGAAGAACCCCAAGGCACCCGAGTACACGCCCCGCGGGTGCTTCTCCAACGATCGGATGAGTTGCATCGTGCGCTTCTTAGGAGCTCCGGTCATAGACCCTCCGGGAAATGTCGCGGCGATCACGTCAACGATGTCAGACTGGGAACTACGCTTGGCGCGTACGGTCGTCACGAGCTGGTGGACAGTCGCGTAGCTCTCCACCTTCATGAGCTTAGGCACGTACACCGATCCGATTTGCGCGACGCGGCCAAAGTCGTTGCGCACGAGATCGGCGATCATCATGTTCTCAGCGCGGTCCTTGTGGCAGCTCGCGAGCTCCTCGATGATCTCGCGGTCTTCTGCCGGCGTTCGCCCGCGACGGCGTGTGCCCTTGATGGGCTTGGATTCCATCCAGCCGTCACGTTCTACGCGTAAGAAACGCTCAGGTGACGAGCAGCACACAGCGTAAGTACGCGACATCTCAGCAGCGTCAACAGAAGACGGAGTAGCAGTCGCAACGGAGGTGGGTTGGTGAGTGAAGTGCTTGTCCGGGTTACTCAAGTAGAAGGCTGCGTATGGTGCTGGGTTGCGTCGACGCAGCACCTCATAGAACGACAGCGGGTCTTGGATTGACACTGCTGCTCGCAGTTGGTTCGTCAGGCACACTTCGTAGGTTTCTCCCTCATGAATCTGCTGCTGCACGTCAGCGATGTCCTGGATATACTGAGCGCGACTACGTGACGGATGGAACACCACAGCTTCCTGGGTAGAGGAAGCTGAGGCTGGTATACGGTCAGTTGAGGCTGGTTGGTTTGTCTTCACAACATCGAGGAGGCGGGTGGAGATACTGGCGTGCCAGGTCTGGGCCATCTCTCGGTCACTGCCACTCGTTGGGCTCACGCTCACCGTGTAAATGCACGCCTCCAAGTGGTCAAACACCACCACGCGATCAGCAAACAGCAGCGATAAGTCCGGAACGTACTCGCCTTGTTGTTGCTTTTTGTCGAGATGGTCTCGAAGTACGCTCGCGCTGGTATCACGGTTGTCGTCGAGCCCGTTCTCCAGCATCTCATATCCCAGGTAGCCCACGTACCCACCGCGGAAGCCAAACGGAGCTGCGTCTAAAGTGCCGTGAAGGTTGAACGTCTCGTGGGACTGGAACTCATTTAGCTGGTCACGAAGCTTCGCCAGCGCGTCAGCATTCGTCAAGGTCTGCGGACTACCACCCCCGTGGTGGATGCGCAGTTGCTTCTGAAGCACAGAGTACTCGATGCAATGGCTCAGTGGGCCTGAGTCGTCACCCATGAACGAAAACCGAGACGTCTGTCGGCCTTGCACACCGGAATCGCAGCTTGTATCTCTCGCTGGATCGACGTAGTTGCTACTATCGAGCCAGAACGACCGAGACGATGTACTGAACAACTCCTTGAATACGTGCTGAGCAAAGTCCAGCGTTGCACAGCCAGTCGCGACGCGGTCAATCAAAACAGCGTACTTGGGAGGTACGGGCGTTGTCGCAGGCGTTGGATTGATGGCAATTGAACCCGTCCACGTGTCCGATGGCGATCGATCCCCGTGCTCAAGAAGACACTTCGACGCTGCCATACCGAGCGAGAGATCACGGAAGTTCTGGAATATCTGGTAGCCAAACGTGCTGCACACAGCCTCAGGGTGAAACTGCACACCGTACTGCGGCTTCTCGCGGTGCTCCAATGCCATGATCACTCCGTCTTCGGTGCGTGCTGTGACCTTCAGTTGCGGCGGAACGCTCAGCGGATCCACTACAAGCGAGTGGTACCGAACGACCTCGAATCCGCTCGGTACGTGCTCAAACAGCCCTTGCGAAGTGGAGCTCTCCAGCACCATGCGACTCGTGCGGCCGTGCATGACCTCTGGTGCATTGACGACACTGCCACCATACACGAGCGCGAGGCCTTGGTGGCCCAGGCACACACCAAAGAGTGGTGTGTCTTGTCCACACGCTCGAATCGCTTCAGCACACATTCCAAAGTCACTGGGCACTGCCGGGTGGCCCGGTCCTGGAGAGATCACCACGTTGCACACTAGCTCCAGCGGTCCATGGGTCGTGGCAGCGGGCGTGGCTTCGTACTGCGTCTTCATCTGCTTGGCCTGTTGCTGGAAATGCGCCCAAGCCGCGTGCCAATCGCCTCCGAAGTCGTCGTTCTTGACCACGACCGGCGCAAGCCCGTTGACCTCGGCCAGCATCTGGAAGATGTTGAACGTGTACGAGTCGTAGTTGTCGATCAGCAGCGTGAGCACGCGCCGCTGCACGGGTGCCATGGCGACCATGGCTCGCTGCCTGCGTTCGGTCGGCTTCTACTGAGGAGCTCAAGCCGATGGACCCACGCACGCACGTGCAGTACGCTGGGCTTTACAGTACGTAGCAGGTCGCAGTTGCAGTGGCTGCTCGCCTCCGAGTTCCTTGCGGATCGATGATCAAAGGCGAGCGCCAACGTGTCAGACGTGGTCCAGGTGAGCTGCTCGCTCGAAAAAGGCGGTAAGGACCATCACTCCTGCTACGCTTTATTAGGGGTGTTTCGCCCGTAATAAGGAGTGATATCGTAGCCAGTCGTTCGCAGGTGGTCCACGGATTGGCCAATCAGAACGGGGCAGGTGGGTCTAATTTTCTGCCCACGAAACGGCGTTGAGGAATGTGCCTAAATGCAGGTTAGGCCACACTTCTGATTGGCTGAAGTCTAAGTAGCTAGAAAGGACACTTCAAATTGAGGAGCTCCGGAAAGGTGGGAAGCTCCATGGTCTTCGATGGCCGCATTGCATGTACGCAAGTGTCAGAGGAGAGATGAGGGCTGTGCGTTTGGTGCATACCGTACAGTATTATAAACGAGAGTAGAGAGACAAGCACGAGCCTAGTCTAGATGCTGTACTTGCGTCGTCTGCGCTTGCTCTTTTCCTTGTCGCCCTTGCCCTTGCCCTTGGTGTCCTTGGAGTTTGGTGTGCTCTTGATACGCTTGCGCTGGAACGAGCTTGGCAGAGGCACGTCGTCCTCACCGATCTTGTCGCGCTTGTGCTTACCAATTCGCACGAGTTCGACCTCGAAGAAAAGCGTCGAGTTCGCAGGCAGCTTGGGGCCCTTGCTGATCGCACCGTAGCCGAGCTCCGGAGGCACGACCAGGTGACGGACACCACCAGTGCGCATCGTACCCATGCCTTCCTCCCAACCGGCGATAACCGAGCCAGTGCCGTAGACAGTAGACAGCATACCCTTGCCAAACACGATACCATTCTTGTCATCGATACGACCACGGTAACGCACTGTGAGCTGCTCGCCGATAGCAGGAAGACGGCCCTCACCGATCTTGAGGTCGCGGATCGTGAGGCCGCTAGCAGTAGTGAACTCCTGGCCCAGAGCCACCTCGTACTGCTTGGCAATCTCCTCTCGCTTTGCCGCATCCTCCTGCTTCTGCTTCTTGTCCATCACGGTAGACACAACTTGCGCTGGCTTAGCATCAAGGGCAGCGACCTTCTGCTTCTTGGCCTTGGCCACAACTTCCACGGTCTCGTCTAGTTCACTCTCATCGCTGCCGTCATCGCCACGCGCGTTCTTCGCCTTCTTCTTCTTGTTGCGGTTCACACGCTTGCGCTTCTTGTCCTTGCTTGCTGGGGCTTCTTCGCTAGAGGCTTGCTCATCAGCCTTGCCCTCTGGCTTCTCCACTGGCTCCTGCTGCGAGGCCACCGCAGCCTTCGCCTTGCCCTTGCCCTTCTTCACCGGAACCGACGTCTCCGTCTCTGGCTTCTCATTATCCGCACCCTTCGAAGAGACTGCTTCCGATCCAAACTCGCTACCAGCAGTAGACTCCGTGAGTCCGCCCTTCTTCATCTTCGCCTTCTTCTTCTTCAGAGCCGCGCGACTGAGACCCTGGCCTTCCGGCTTCTTGTCCTGCTTGGCGAGATGGCCTTCTTCCATGTGGTCACGAGCGCTCAAATCCTGGAAGATATCCTCGCGCGTCTGGTGCCACGGGTGGTCCACGCCCCAGGTCTTGTCCGCGCGTCCGTAGCCGCCAACCTGCACGCGCATATCGGCCGCGAACCGACCCGTGCGAGCGCTGGCCAGCGACTTGACACCCTTGTTTGCGACAATCGATGAGTCGCTGGCAACCGCGAGCTCATCCTCCGTGTTGCCGCGGCGCTTGTCCTTCCGTCGCATAAGCACCATCCTTGCTACAGTCGCTTCTCCCTCGCAGGAACGTAGGTACTCGGAGGGCAATGGTGTCCAATTGAGCTTCTTGCAACTAACTGCCTTCCACTGGAGGCGCCGCCGCCAATCACGGGTCACGAATCAGATGACGGATCAGATTATGCCTGAGGTGGTCTGAGACTTGCCCCACATGGCTACATTTTTTCATTGCAATGGCCTTGGCCACATCCGACCTTGCCATCTTCACCATATCGCCACGTACGGCAGGTGTGCTCCCGTCGCAGACCATTCTTCTTGCGCCTATGATCGTTCAGCCACCAGCTATTATAGATCCACCCGGCCAAGTTGTCTGCTGCCATTGCGAAGCCATCCGCGGGGCACACCGTTCCAACCACTGAATCTTTTTATACATTTTCTGGGGCGCTTTACATGCGCACACTCCATCTGTGCACCTTCGGGGTTTGACGAGCAACTCGGAACGACGACTTGAGTACTCTCTCGTGAGTCGCAACGAGCACGTTGTGCTTGAAAGGCCCGTGTGAGGACATTGTCAAAGCCTCGGCGTCGTGCGAGAGCCTCGGTGGCTCATCATGGCGAGCTTGAGTGTGCCACAGAGCGCGTCGCTGCAGAAGACTCTATCGTCATCCAAGTACGTCTTCGATGCCACCACAGCGCTGCCTCAACCCGAACTGGCCGCCGAGCAAGCTAATGAGAGTAGTGTGCCGGCCGGGCGACCTCTGGAGAGGAAAAGGTCCTCACTACCAGCACTCGATACAAGCGCCTTGCAAGTCCCGACAGCAGCAAAAGCATCCGTAGAGAACCGACGTCGCTCGACATCCGCGTTGGCACCAGGCATGGGCAAGCCAGTGACCAAACGGCTCACTAAAAACTATAAGAATCTGGTCAAGGATTACAACATCATGAAGAAGTATGCGAAGCAACCCGACGGCACGTACGCGTCTACGACACTGTGTGCATTCTGCGAAGTCGTGCGGCCTCGAATCGTGTTCTTCCCGTGCCAGCACATGTGTGTTTGCGACCACTGCCTCACACTTAATGATATCACGTGCGAGCCAACGAGTCCTTCGTCCTGGACGTACGTGGAAGCAGCAACCCCTGCAGACCTGAAGTGGATGAGGCGCTGATCTGTTGTGGTTGTGTGATCTGTAGCGCGTGCCCCGTTTGCATGACAGACATTCGGCTCATGCTCCCGGTCACCGGCAACGAAGAAGATATCTACTGGCAATGGGCGTTACAGGTGCCTCCAGAGCTGCCGCTTCATTTCAAATCCGAGTTCAGATCTGCTGGTCGGAAGCTACGCGGCTCGTCGTCGTCCATCCAGCCCGACGCCGATAGGTCCACCAGCGAGCACGCAGACGAGAAGCAGAGCGACCAGGCATCGCACCAGCCACCGCGACATTCATCCATACACCCTCGTTTAGGCCATCCTCGACTGTCCATGCAATCGCTTCGGCGATTCTCAATCCCCGTGAGAAGATCAAGCACTGGTGGCGTGCCGTCAGCAGCTGACGGTAAATGTAGTATACTGTGATGAACACGATGGCCGCTAGTACTAGTCATTCAGAGTCCGTGTTGCTGGGCTTCCGTACAGAATCTCAAGGGCAATTGGATCTGTAAAGCTACGACTGCGAGTGATATGGCTCTTGAGTGGTGTAGCCTTTCTCACTGCTTGCTCTGTCAAGGACACATTCACAATGAACATATCAGCTGAGCACGGCACGGTATGTATTCATTCATTCCACTAGTATCACACAACATCTAGGTGGGTGGGCGGGTAGAAGAGGAGGCCTCTTGCTACTTCTGGACGCTTAAAAGAATCCCTTGTGCGTGACCTTGGCCGGGTGGTGCGCCATGATGAAGAGCAGGTAGACACCCGCGCCGATGATGCCGCCGAGCGTTGGCGCCACGATTGGGATCCAGAAGTAGTAGTGGTGTGCCGAGAAGATACCTTCGTAGCCAACGAGCGAGAGCATGATGCGTGGGCCGAGATCACGCGCTGGGTTGAGCGCAGCCGACGAGACCATGGAGAACGACATACCGATGCCCACGACCAGCACGCCGACGCAGCTTGGGAAGCTAGGCACGACGGTAGGGCGGTTCTTCTCGTCCACGAACGCCAGCAGACAGCACATGAGCAGCGCGGTGGCGGCCATCTCCGTGAGGAACGCCGAGTAGTTGTTCACGAGCGCGTTAGGGTGCGTGTGGAAGATCACGTTGGTCGAGACCTTCTTCGGGTCGGCCACGTTGATGATCTGGTAGTACATGCAGTACACGAGCAGCGAGCCGAAGAACGCGCCGAGCGTCTGCGAGATGAGGTAGCCCGGCACCTTCTTCCATGGGAACACCTTGTAGAAAGCAAGCGTGAGCGTGATAGCTGGGTTGAGGTGGCTGTGGCTGACACCACCGCCCACGTGCATGGCAAGCATGACGGCGACACCCCATCCGAAAGTCACGCTGACGTACGAGCCAGCGGCAGCCTTCGACAGGATCACCTGCGCGTTCACACCGAGGCCGAAAGCGCAGTAGATGAACGTGCAGAGGAACTCGGAGAGGCACTCGCGCACGTGCTGGTTCTTGATGGAGAACGGGAGAATTGGCGGCGCGGCGGCGTGGCTTTCGCCCTCCTGTGCGTGGCCGTTGGCCAAGTCCTTCTGGGCTTCTTCGAGCGCGCGGTAGTCGGCAGATGGGCGGGTGTCCATGGTGAATCGAGTAGGTGCTTCTGCTGGAGAGCTGTAGGCGACTGGAGGAGGCCGAGGCAGATTGGAGAATGAGAATGCGGGAAGCGCTCGCGTACGTCGGTGGGCTGGGGTGAGGGAGGACAGGATCTCCCGGCAAACAGACAGCTCACACGGACGCCCCGAGTCGACCGAGCGTGGCTAAGCCTGAGGAACAGAACACCCGTCCTTTCCCCCTTTGCGGTTGTTAGTCGAAGCCCCCCACCCAGGGGCTGATCCTTCAATACACTGACGCGTTTGACCCTTGAAGCTTCCACAGTGGAGTCCACCGCATCGTCCAAGTTCAAGTTGTTGATGCAACGATGTTGAAGCTCGGGAGATCGCTTTCCTTCAGGAAACGCCTAGGTACCAGTGGGGAGGTTGATCTGATACCTACTGCCTACCGCCCACAGTACAATGCGGCTCGGAGACCTACGTGTCAGTCCAGCGACCCGCCGGCAAGCTGGCTTCGCCGTCAGGGGCTGCTCTGAGCCTCTGACGCCGCCACAACTAGGTGAAGCCAGAGACCTCTGCGTCAGCTGCTGATCATCTTCAGTTGCCGATGAGCCGGTGGGCGGCGATTGAGTCAGTGTCTCCTCTCCCCCTCCTGAGCTTCTACTTGCGTTCAGTATGGAAGCTGAGCTCGTGCATTTGGGTGGGCATATCAGCACTGCACTGGCACCAAAATCCAATAAAACCTTGAGATTTGAGGAGAGAGAGCAAGAGAGTTCACGTCTTGGTGCTGGAAAGCCTGGAATGCCTCCATTCACCCCGAAGAACTGTGGTCAGTCAGCCCAGCGACGCTGCAGCAGCACGGAATGGCCTTGATACA
>JAADVE010000609.1:0-15970 GCA_023334595.1 Pythium utonaiense
CTGATCGCGAAGCTGTAAGGGCGCCATTTGCGCGATCTCCTCAGTAGGAGCTGGCGATATCGGACAGAGTTGCTCGGTCACGAGGTCGTCATTTGCATAACGTTTTTCGAGTAGTGGCGGCAGATGGCTGACTAATTGCCTCTGCGTGAGGTGCCTACGAATTTGCGCTTGGATACGAACTGCCGACTCCTGCTGAGCGGCAATGGCACGCCGAGTTAAGTGCCCACGAAGCACGGCCTGGAGGTATACGACGTTCTCTCGTGCTTCGTAGTACTTTGCTCGCTCCGTCTTCCCTCTCCAGGCTGCCTGGATCTTAGCACCTGAGACAACTTGATTTCGCAGCTGAGATCGTAGCACAGCACCACGCCAGACAGCTTGAATAATGACGGCCCGTTCTCTCACTTCTCGATAGTGAGCCTTTTCTTTCTGCATTCGTGCAGCACTCTGAATTTGCACGACAGCCTGCTCCCGTTTTCTTTCTGTCGCTTGATGCCGAGCGAGGCTCCTTCGCCACACGTCCTGCAATACACGATTTACGTTTTGGTGAGTCCACAGCGACAGACAGCCCCCGCAACCTCTGTTGCAACGCACCTGAATTCGGGTAGCTGCCTTTCGGCGAGCGACGAAGATGCGTGCTTCCGCGAGCACACTAGCTTTGCTTGAATTATACTTGGATCCAAGTGCGTGGGAAAAGGCCTCCTCCGGTACCGTCGGAACGTGAGACGTTCGTGTGGCACCAGGCGACAAAGGCTGCCCGGACAATCCAGTGGCTACTTCTGGGGTGGACAATGGTCGTTTTGGAACTCGCTTTCGAGGAGATTCGGCTTTGACATCAGAATTTACACCTCTGTCGGGTCGTGTAGCCGGCCGAACCGGACTGGTCCCCTGGCCTTCTACTCGTTTTTGCAAGTTTTGCACTCGAGGGCTTCGCTTCTCTTGACCATTGATATGAGAACTTGCAGTTGGCGGCACCGGGCGTGATGGACTTGGTTCTAGCAATCCTATTGGCCTTCTTGGGACTGGACTCTTTGGGATGGATAACTTATCCGCGCGTGGAGAGGATGCCTCCGTGAAGAGGAAGTTCTGCCGCATAATCTTGTATGTTTCCAAGATTCTCGCGACGACAGGATGTGCTTGCGGTAGATGGTTCACGCCGACTTCCATCGCGCTTGCGAGTACTTCTCTGCACTGCTCTGGCATTTGAAGATTCGCCCATTCGATCGCCATGTTGTGAAGGGTAGCTGCTCGGAGAACATGGATAGTATCTGCCTCAGTTTCAGTGCCGGGTGCCTCATCCATCGGCTGCTGAGCCTTGGACGCGTTTAAACACTCCATGTACATGAGCCCCGCATTACTTGGATCCCCGAGGAGACCGTGGAGACATGCAGTGATGAAGTATGCGATTGGCAAGCGGTCCTTTGGCGGGAGCTTCTCGTTTATCCGCACGGCTTTTTGCCCAACTTGAAGAGCTGCCTGCAGTTTCTTCTGCTTCTTGTAGTAGTTGGATAGGCTTTGGTAGACGGCAGCGCGTTGTACGAGTCGCTTGCAGTAGTGCAGACCTTCTGGACCAGTCAATTCTTCAGCCTTCTTCAACAACTGTAGGTTCCACAGAGACACTGATTAGAAACTAACGGTATCACATTGCCGACTACCAACTCCACGCACCAGAAAAGGCGTGTTGTCCACGACAGCGTCCGACTTGCGGGCACCCAATAAACACAACGCGACGAGTTGGACACATCGAATTTCATAATCGATTCTCAGCCACTTGACTTCTTCCACAGTGACGTCCTGGGACTCAGCACGCTTCTGAAGGCACCGATTCTGTCACATCCCATGCAGCACCAAACAATCAATGCAAGATTCCCAACGCCACCGTATCAAGATCGTACCAGCATTTTAGCCGACTGCTCGTAGGTGTGAACGCCGTCCATATATCGTGAGTTCTTTTCTAGTTGGATGGCCAAAGCGTCTGCTCGCTTCATCTTGACGAGCACGTCTTGACCGAAACGAGACATCTTCGCAAGACAAACAGCCATTCCGACGTTAACTGGCATCCTCGAACAAGCGCTTAACTACACGTACAGCGATGTTGGCGTAGTGCTGGCCATCGATCGGTGGCGGGCGAACAACTTGCTGATCCCCTGCATTCTCAGCGCTCCCGTCAGCTTCTGGATCCATCCACACGACGTCCGTCCCATCCCAAACTCCATACCTTCGTCGGGCGCAAGCCAAATGCATCGGAGTTTCTTCTTGTCTCGCAGATCCAGCGCACTGTTCATCACCAGCGACATCATCAGTCCTCCCGGCCGTGAATCTCCCATGGATCCGTAGCCCACTCACCGCTTGGGTTCGTTGCGTCCAGCTGACGCAAACGCATAAAAATTCGGCACCTGGGCGTCCACAGCCGTGTCGCCTCCTGTGTGACTGCCACTCGCACTGCCGGCTGGACGCGGTGTGCGGTTGCGCTGCTCTCCCTCCTGGCTTGGCGGCGTGACGGCCGGCAGCAGCCGCTCCTCGCGTCCGCCATCTCGGTCGGCGTCTACCACCACATCAGGCGGTGCCTTGTCCTTCAATCGCCGTCTTGTCGCCATCGTGCACGCGGTACTCGTCCTCTGGAGCTTGAAGCTTGCGGCCTGCAGGAGGAGGATGCGTCCTTCCTGCCGTCAACACACGCGGCTAGAGACCACGGAAATGGCCTTCAACCAGGCACAGCGTCCGCCCGTTTCACACACCCAGGGCGGCAGGGAGTCGCGCGAACGACAGCGATCGACTGCCTGGGGCTTCCAGTAGACACGTCGCGGATCTTCCGTCCAATCATCGCACGCAGACGCGTCGAAACGGCCCATGCATCGCCGACGCTTCCCTCCCCATCGTCGGTCCCATGATGCCGGTTTCCTCCGGTTTCCCGCCTTTTGGGCGACTTCTCATCGTTATTTTGGCCAATGATTTCGGTTTTAACGAACATTTCAGTTACGTGTTCGAATGAGAAAGATGGCTACACGAGGAGGTAGTGGGTGTGCACTTTCTACCTACGAGATGGAGCCTGGTTTGATGCGCCAGAAGTTGACGTCGTTGTAGGCTTCGTCGCCCATACTTCGCGTGCGCACTTGCGAGTGAATGACCTCAGATACCAGGTCTTCTGTTGCGGAGAACACACGCCGGATAGTACTCGGTGGAGACCTCGGCATCGACTTGGATGGTGGCGAGAGCGTCGGTGATAGAGTAGTCGAAGGAGAAAGTGGTGGTAGTGGTGGGAGCAGGGACGCAAGATCTTCACCTGTAGACGAACGCTTACTTTGTTGGAACGTGTGGCGTGGAGACGGCGAGCAGATCGGTGGGAACATCTTATCGACTAGCTCGAGCAGACTGGAGTACGACTCCTGGAAGTTCATCATGGACCGATGGCGCAGGCGGCCGTCGCCTTCGTCAACCAGGAAGACCTTTCCTGGAAATACACCGACCTGGGTGAACACGACGCTATCGGCGTAGGTTTTACCGAACGCTGCGTAGAACGGGTTCACATCTTGCGGGAAGAGTGTTCGAATGCCGTTCAGTGCAGCGACCTTGAAGTCGCGAGTCACTGTGGTATCGTCTGGATTGGCTTCAAGCAGGCGATCAGGTGAGAGCAAGACCGGGCCATTGGGGAGCAAGTGCGTGCTGTTGCCAGATGAGCCTCGAAGCATCGCGTGGATGAGATCTGCCTGCGAAAGGCCACGACTCGTCAAGTACACGATGCGGTAGCCATTCCTTGCCGCGCGAGCGTAAAAGTCGAGTGCACCGTGGTGAGGGCCTGCAGTCTCTCTCTCCATGATGGGTAACAGAGTGCTCAGTCGACGACCACTTGGAGCTCGAGAGATTGCACCGTCAATTTCGGCGATGATGATCTTCGCAGATACCGGCCACAAGTACATCTTCGCCGAAACGCGGTCCTCACCGGAGGCGCTGTGGACTATGAACTCAATTTCGTTCGTACCGTATCGAAGCTCCATTTTCTTCAGTTGATCTTGTGATGGCTCGAGCGTCTTACGGAAGAACGCAGACGGAGCAGTTGCTGATGACTTCGGGGCTTCTGCAGGCTTCACAGGTTGGAAAGAAGCTACGTCTTTCGTGTCTCCACCTGACGACGATGACCGAGGAAACCACTGAAACCATCGTCGCCCTTTACTGAGCCCTTCTTCTCGGGTCTCTTCTTCTGGTTCTTCGTCTTCGTCGTCTTCATCAACATCCCCAAACCAGAACGGTGAATCCAGTCTCTCGGACCTCCGTTGGTGGCGTGTGCTTGATCGCCATCCACACGAGAGTGGAAGGGGTTGGGAGCTTGGAAAGAGCACGCGCGACACCAAGTACGCCTGGATCTCTGTGTTGAATGGACAGATCTTGCCATCAATCAAGAACCGGAGGTTTGGATTCTGCAAATACTCTGCTGCGCTGTCCTTGAATGCCTCGAACGTGATGATGTGCTCGGAGAAAATGGCATGAGCTGCTTCCCGCGTCTGGGCGTCCTCGAGAAGATGGCCGCACAGTGACATACACGGATGATCTGTCAGCACGAACAAAAAGTCAGCTCATATCCACACGACAGATAGCCACGAAGCACCTAAGTGTGTACCAGAAGTGTATGGAAGTGCTGGTAGGTTCTCCGTGTCCACAGCGTCGAAGTAGACCGAGTCACTCTTGACCATGGTGGGCGTCTCCTCGTCCGCGTTGATCTCATTCGCAATTGCACTGAGGTCAGTGACAGACGTTGCTTGTACGATAGGCAGGGCACCCCATCCCCACGTCAGTCGCTCGGATGGCGCACTTGGCTCTCGCCGCAGCGTTGGACGAGGATCAGACACCAATCTACACATCCACACACGCACAGATGAGTCTACACGCCCTACCTCTGTCGATGAAGGACTACGTACCGGTATGCATCATGCCACTCAGCGGGTTCTACCTCTGGAGCCTTAGCCGCTGTGGCAGGGCTCGGCTGCGTGGTCTTGGAGAGCGTCGATGGGAGATTCATACCACCGGATGGACTCGCGATCGGGGACGTGCTGTAGTCGTCCTCCACGGGCGTCTCCACTGCGTCTACGAAGAACGCTTCGCCCGCTGCACCCAGCTATATAAAAGCATAGTCATAGCTTAGTCGCTGCCGGGAAGGCCACGGAGATTCACATGCCACACAGCGCACCTTCATATTCACACTCTCGACGAGCTTGCCATTCACACGCAGCGACACCAGCTTCTCCGCCTGGTTCTTCAGCTCCGCCTTGCCGAAGTGCACGTGGAACGGCGTGCATCGGTACGTGCCGTCTTCGTGCTGCACAGCCACGATGTCGATCGCACCGGAGACCGTCGCTTGGTTAAAGTCAAAGACATTCGTGACGTAGTCTTTGACCGAGTAGATCACGTTCATGGGCGCCAAGCAGACTGTGTTTTCGAGACTGAGCCTGGCAAGTTGCGTCCGCTTTCGGTGGTGTTCTCACCGCCGGTGTTGAAGCTGCACAGGAGCGTCAGTGATCACCGCGAACGCGCCTCGCTTCTCAATCAGAAATGAGCCCGACTCTCCACATTGCACTTGAAGAAGCTCCGCTCGTGACCAGCAGGTCCTTCAATATGCTTCTTTTCAACCAATCATCAGGCCCTGAATCGAATTATAGCCAATCAAACCACTTGAAGATGGGAGCTCAAAATGGGATGATCCCCATCAGCCGCTGCGGTGACGTAATGATCGTCCGGTCCTCCCCATCGCCTGCCCTGCATCCCACGGCGTCTGAGACCACGGACGAACAACCAGGTGGAGTATCCGCACGATATAGATGGATGCGACGGGCGGAGGCAACCACTGGACGGAGCGAGCGTCCGTTTCCAGCTTCTTAGGACGACTGGTCGGCGCTCGAGTAAATCGGGAACATGGAGCCATTCGCATACAGATCTGTACGGTACGACCACCTAAATCGGATCCGCTCGAGCACCCTTGACGATGGTGGAGTCCTCTCTGTACACTTGACAGGTTCTCACATCGTCCGAGTTCTCTGAGGTCTCCATCCGTTTCCATTCCTGTGTGACTGGACCACCCACGATGGAACCACAGGCCCTTATCGGCAGTACGTAGCAGTACGAAGTATCATCGCGTTCTGTTCCTATTAAAGAAGTCGCTGCCGACCAAGGATGGAAGGCGGACTGGTTGGTGGCCACGCACGTTCCTAGCTCACATGAGGTCAGCTAGGGAATGTCGAGCCACGATAAAATATGTATCTCGAGCTGGGGCGTTTCGCCGACTCGGATTCCAACGTCCGAGCCACACGACGGATTAGACAGCGATGACCTCCGCTGCATCAGAACCGGATCGAGCTTCCGTGGTCCTCTGGAGCGCGGCCTCAAAGTCACGCATGCTGCGCGACTCCATGTTGAGGATAGAGTGCTTGTGGTTGTAGGCACGGGTGACCTTCTCGATATCTGGTGGAGTGTATCCTCCAACCTCCTGTGGTTCGCAGGGTACGAACTCAAAGCGACTGGCCTGGCCTCTCATACTCACGTCCACGAGCAAGCCGTCACCTTCACGAACACCAACGTAGCGCCGGTGCTGGTTCATGCTCTTGAGGTTACCGAGTGAGGAGTACTCCCACTGCAGTCCAGTCTTACCACGCACCCATACCGGGCTCTTCATGCGCAGGTCTCGGAAGCAGGAGAATGTTGACCGTGAGAACATGTATCTGCCCGTTTCCTCGTGGACAAAGCTGACTTTGATGCAGTTGTAGACCTTCGAGTAGCACTCCAAGCGGAATGCCGTGCGACCACACTTCTCCGGATTATCTCCTTGGGGTACAACGTCCACTTGGCCATTGGCCAGAACTCGAACGTACTTGTTGCCATCCACGCGCAGATACACTTGGCTTCCTGAGAGCTTGAGTACGCTGTCAACCACGCTCCGGGACAGTGCCTTCACATGTTCGATCTCTCGATCGAGAGCCTCGACATCCTCCTTTGGAATCCGACTCTCAAAGGGAACCCGGCCCTTGGCTCGTGTGAGGTTCTGCTTGCACCACTGCTCTCCAGTCATACACCAATGCGCGGCGTGCTCGCAGTTCTGCTTGAAGATGTTGAAGTCTCCTCGCCCCAATCCAAGCAGGAACTTGCATCGCGCGAGCACGACCTCTGGCAAATCACTCTTCGTCAAGTGTACTTCACCCCAGCGAGACAGGATTTCGCGGAGTCCCGACGTGTGGTACTCCACGAGCCGCAAATGGCGGACATCTCGCTTGTACAGAAACTCCTCCAGCGTCGAGATGCGGAAGCACGAGTCGGCCTGCGCTTCTTCGTATCCTTCCAACGGGCTCCACACGTGGCACACCTTGATATCCGCGAGCGTGTCGCCCGACGCCCACACGAGTCCGTGGTGCTGGTACGAGATCGGCCAGCGACTGTGGTCCCAGATAGCGATGTGGTCTCCAGGCCGCAGCGACCGCGTGTCAAGCACCTTGGTATACACGCCACCCATCTCGTCGGGTGGACCAATCGGTTGGAGATCGAGACGCGCTTGACCGAAACTGATGCGCTCGGTGGGTCCTTCTCACGTCGGTGCGCGGTGCAGTACTCCAGCAGGTGGGTAGGTAGGCAGGTTGGTGTAGATTCGCTTGCGAGTGAGCGAGCGAGAGAGGGAATGGAATGGACACGTGTGGTGTACTTTCTTGGGGCGGATTGGAGGTGCACTTTCCGGTCACGTGTCGCACAACTCGCAGATTGGCGTCGCACGTAACACCACCCGCGATACGGCGGGAGCTAATGGAGCTGTGTGTGGAGAGACCACTGGATTCCTCAGCGTGACGTGACGGCGCTGCGCACTCACAGACACACACACACAGACAGCCAATAATGCCGGTGAGAAGAGGGATGGGTGCGGGAGGCTTCCCAAGGAATGGGGTTGTGCTGTGGGACTTTTTTCGGCCCAGGTGTCGGTCGTGGTGTCCGTCGTGGAGGTGTTCCTTTGGCGACGTACTCTGCATCCTGTGCAGTGTGATGCACCCACTATCGTTCAGCGGAGGTGAGCACGACCGACCAAGTTAGGAACGTGGTCATATCGTACAGATCGGTTAAGAACAAGAAAGCACTGGGTGGAAGTTGCCCACACCAGCAATACCAAGCACCATGGCGGCGTACGAAGATGAGGACTACGAGGAAGGCGAGATTCTCGAGGAAGGAGAGGAGCCAGAGGACGTGGTGGTGCCTGTGAACGGCCACGGTATCGCTCCAGTCGTTGCAGTCGAGTCCGTGGCGTCGAAAGCGCCGCTGCCGGGCGTAAAGCACGTCGATAATGGCTCGGAAGGCGGGCTGCTGCCTCTGCCGCCCGTCGCGCCTCGCTCTCTGCAGGCGAACAGACCCGCAGAGCCGCTGCTGCACGCTCCACCTCGAAGAAATAGTGGATACGGAGCTCCTGCTGCAGGCGGATATCGAGTGCCGTCTCCAGGCGTCCACGACGGCCCCCGTAAGCGCATGCACTCGGAACTGGACGACAACTCTGCGACTGGCCATCGATTTCCCAGCGATAGAAACATCCAGCCGCGCCACAGCCACTCGGCGTCCGACCAGAGCAATGCCGCGCCAAGAAAGAGAGACGACCACGAGACCGAGCGATACGTGGAGGGCATGATCCTGCGGTTCCCTCGCCAAGTCGTGCGGAGCAACGTGCTGCTGGACTTCAGCCAGTGGATCGAGGCCTTCACGGGACGCACCCGCAAGCGTCTGGACGTAGATGACCTTCGGGATATCGTACTGAACGTGGTGGACCAGAAGCTGAGCGTGAGTCCGTTTCTCATGGAATCGCTGCTTCCGAACCACCCGCCACCAACCAAAGTGTGCGTCGTGTTGCTAGGCAACTTGCATCCAGCTGTGCTGCAGCGCTACCGTCCGGACTTGCCGTTCTTTGATGGATGCACGTCCGTGCCGTGCATGCTGTCGAACGCGTCGCAAGATAAGCGCCGGGAAGCGCCTCTCCCGCAGCTCATGTACCGATTTCCCAAGCCACCAGTTGACACCAAGTAAGTACCACAGGTTACCAGAGTTCCGGGATCTTCTGCGTCTACATACTGACTGACGATGGCTGTCCATTTGTAGAGAGCTGGCGACGGAGGAGCTGTTTTACGGCCACGAACTCACGTTCCTGATGAACCACTCGGTGGGGTGGAATGACGAAGTCGTGTTGCAACCAACGGGAGTGTTCACTCGCAAGAGTCAGCCTCAGGGAGGCACGTGGGAGTTGGATGGTGATCTCCTGCACTTGAAGTGGCGGCTGCAGCGCAATAAGGCCGACGAAGCCGATGGACTGGTGGGCGACGATGATGGTGACGACGACTCGTTTATTCTCGACGTGCTCGTGGCTGAAGATTCATCGATGCACTACTTCGCTACGGAGGCCGTGACAGATAAGGCGTATGCACACGAAGCTCCGGATCACATGATGACCAAACGCCAGCGCATGGACAGTGGTCAGTCACGTAGCATTCGCATGTCGCTGGTGAAGGCAACGCTTGCCAAGGTGTCTCGTGACGATTCTGGCTCGATCATTCGTGCGACGAAAAAACCGAAGACGGTGGGCGGCCAAAGCGGTGAAGACGAACCTATGAAGATGGAGTTTGACATCCGAAGCCTGGCAATTTCCGACTTCGAGCCGTATGTGCTGTCGCAAGACGAACTTGCACACCACTTATTCCCTGTGGACGTAGAAGCCGAGCAAGCTGCCCTAATGAAGGAGACGCGAGGCGCTACGCGTGATATCTACGTGAAGACGAGACCAAGACCAGCTCCAGCTCCGGAAACAACGACTGACGAAGAAGAGAAGGCAACGGCTGTGTACGCATTGGACTGTGAGATGTGTGAGACGGATATCGGCATGGAGCTCACGCGTATTACTGTGGTAAATACGGTGGGCGAGGTTGTGTACGATCAACTTGTGAAGCCTCGCAGTACGATCATCAACTACCACACGCAGTTCAGCGGCATCACAGAAGAGATGCTCGCATCAACACGCTATATCCTGGCCGATGTGCAGCGGGACTTGCTCGAGAAGTTCCTCTTTGAGGACACCATCCTCGTTGGCCATTCGCTCTCGAGTGACTTGCGGGCACTTCGCATCGTGCACCTGAAGATCGCAGACACAGCAATTTTGTACCCGCACGAGCGTGGCTTTCCTTTTCGAGCATCGCTTAAGATGCTCACGAAGACATATTTGGGCAAGGACATCCAGACGAAGCTGCAGGATGGCCACGATTCAGCTGAAGATGCCCGCGCTGCAATGGAGCTACTGATCCAAAAAGTGCGGAGAGGACCATTGTACGGCTTACCAGACGTCGGCTTCTTCAGCACTGCCTACGATACACTGCCAGACAAGCTGACATCCCGTGAAAAGCGGCTCACGATGCTGAAGTACGAGCACAAGCTATCTGGTGAATGGGTCTACCAAGAGAAGAATGCGTGGGAGCTGTACGCCAGTGGTCACCACCACGACAACATCCACGATCCCGCAAGCCACGCGAAGGCTGTCCAGAAGAAAGAAGCGTCCCCAGAGACGACGTCGATTTCTGATGTGTCGCACGCCGGCTTCGACTCCACAGCACTTCTTGAAGGCGTGAAAGCTGCGGCCAAGCGTGGTGACGACGTCTGTTGGCTGGAGATCAACCAGGTTAGTGACCAGGCCGCCGCAAGACAATTTGTACTCAAGCACGAGCAGTGGATGGAACGCCAGGAAGCCTACTGTGCGGAAGTCGACAAACTCCTTTGTCAACTGCGCGACGAGGCACTCGAGAAGGGCACGCTATTGATGGTCGTACCGCAGGGCGACCTTGGAGTGCTTCGCTATGTGAAGGCACTGCAAACGCGCTCGCGTTGGAATGATGTGACACCTGAGAAGGAGATGGTGAGCGAGATCCGAGAGGCTGTGTCAGACGCTTTCCGCGGCGCGTGGGATAGCTGTGCGTTCTTCACGCAGAAGTAAAAAAACAAAGGGCAGTTGTTGAATAGACTGAGGAGGAGCTGATGTTGCTAACCTAATCCGAGTCTTCTTCGTCCACAGTTCGTCGCTTCTTGACGCTGCGCACGATCTCTTCCTCCTCTTCCTCCTCGTCCTGCTCCTCTTCCGCTTGCTCCTGCTCACTGTCAGATCGTTCTTCTTCACGGGCGCGACTGCGACTGTACTCGTCAAAGCCATCACCACGGAAAGAGGAAGCGGATGGACGGCGAGCTGCTGGTGCGGGTCGGCGTGCGGCCGCACCAGTCTTCGGGCGGCTGCGGCCTCCAAACTGTTCCTTGATCGCTGCAACGTTCTCGCCGTCGTCATACTCCACACCATCGTATCCTTCCTCCAAGAACGATGCGTCCATACGAGATGAGCGCTGGGCGTCGTACTCGTACGTCTGGCGTCCTTTCTTGCGGTTCTGGAGACGCAGGCGGTCGTCGTTGATCTTCGCGCGCTGTTCCTGCTCGCGCTCTCCATCCAGTTCGGAAATGTACTGCTTGATCTTCTGGACGCCCTTGTTGTGCTTGGCACGCATCGACATCGTGAGGCTCTTGTGGGACTTGCTGGACGTCGTCGTCGGTCGGATCGTGAGCTTCTCCTTCAGGCGGCCGTGGCATTCCAGCACGGTCTCTTGGCCAGGGGCGTCTGGGTCGTCATCTCCCTCAGGCTTGTCGCTGGAGACCACGTTCGCAAACAAAAACGAGTTCGGGATTTTCTGGCGCGACAGATTCAGCGCTTCCTTGCCTACAAACATCGTGAACGTGCCGTCCTCCCACTGCACGAGCTTGGTGTTGGACTCCCGCAGCGGCGCTTTCGTCTTCGGGTCTAGCTTCACGCGGCCATTATCATCGCGCTGGTAGCGCCACCGCACATAGTTACGGTACAGCATCTCGTCCGACGGGTTGCGCATCTCCTCCTCGATGGCTTGCTTCGTGTAGGCCTCCGGCACGAGACGCAAGATGTTGGGCATCTTACAGATGAAGTGCTGCGCCGACTTGGGCGCCTTCGGGGTCTTGGGCAGCCAGATCTCGTTCGAATGGCTGCCGCCGTGGCTCACCCCAGAGTCCTCTGCGTACAGTTCCTGTGCCGCGCGGTTCTCCTCGCGCACAGGCGACTCCTTGATGCCGCTGGCCTTGAACTCTTCCTCCTCCGAGTCGTAATCCGAGCCAAACAGGTCCTCCATCTCCTTCTCCTTGTCGCGGTCCTCGTCGTCCGACGAGCCATCGCCGCCACCGCTTGCTGGCTTCGCTACAGGCTTCTCCTCGGCGCTGTCGTCCTCGTCCTCGTCGTCGCTGAACAATTTGGACGCGTCGGCCGCGCGTTTCTTGGCCGCCTCGTCCGACGCCGCATCGCCAGCAGCACCACTTCCGCTCGCCGGCTTGCTCATGGGCGCATTCAGGTCGAACTCATCCTCGCTGCTGCTGTTGCTGGCCTCTGGGGACGACATATCCACGCGATTCCCACGGCGTCACCTCCGGTGCTTTGGTCGCGCCCACCACGTTTTGACCTCTTGGAGGTTTCCTCCCCCCAGTGGTGTTGCCACTAAGTTCGCACCCACCGTATACACTCGTAAAAGTACGAATACCACCGCATGTAACCTCGAGCTGAACGTAACCCGTACTTAGTAGGGAATACCCCCCTTCGAGGGGATCAGTGCCAAGTGGCAGAGTGAGTGAAGAGCTCCTCAGTGCGAAGGGATCAATTGAAAAAGAGAGCAAGAGCAGAAGAGAAACCATGGCGGAGCCGGACGATCTGTTCACGCTGAAGAACCAGTTGTGGGTGGGCAACTACCAGAACGCCATCAGCGAGGCCAACATGCTCAACCACCTGCGTGACGGCCTGAGCCAGGAGCGAGACGTGTACGTGTACCGCGCGCAGCTCGGCCTGGGCAACATCGCGCAGGTGCTCCACAGCATCCCGGACTCGGCGACCACGCCCATCTCGCTGAGCGCTGTGAAGCTGCTGGCCACGTACCTGAACGGCGGCGACAAGGAGATGATCGAGCTCACGCTGAAGGAGTGGCTGGCCGACCCGCACAGCGGCGAGAACCCGCACTTGCTGCTGGTCGCCGGTATGATCTTTTCGCGGGAAGGCAAGCTCTCGGACGCGCTGTCGGTGCTCACCAAGGGCAACACGCTGGAGCACCATCTGTACATCGTGCACTTGTACTTGCAGCTTGATCGTCTGGACCTCGCCCACAAGCAGGTCCAGGAGATGCGCCACATTGAAGAAGACTCGACGCTCACGCAGCTTGCGCAGGCCTGGGTGCTCACATGCAAGGGCGGTGAGAAGGCAGACGAGGCGACGCTCCACTTCCAGGAGCTCTCGGACCGCTTCGGAGCGACGCCGCTGCTGCTAAACGGCGCTGCTGCTGCGTTCATGGCCATGAAGAACTACGTTGAAGCCGAGCGCCTGCTCATGGAGGCTCTGAACAAGGACCAGGCGAACGAGGACACGCTGGTGAACCTCATCGCTGTCAGCTCGCACCTGGGCAAGCCGTTCCAGCAGTTCGCTATCCAGCTGCAACAAGTCGCGCCACACAACGCCTGGCTCGAGAACTTTATCAAGATCGACCAGGAATTCAGCGCCACGGCCGCGGCGTTCTCCTAGATCGATGCAGAGAGAGACACAGAGAGAAGACGAACCCAACGATAAGAGGGTGGATGAGATATGCGTGTGAATACAGGAAAGAAAAAGAGAGAGTCTGTATGATTCGATACTCATGAGGTGGCTACACAGGCGTGGAAGGATCGCTCGCGAGGGCGAGGACGGCGTCAAAACTCGAGCAAAAGATCGCCACGCTGAGGCGAGAGGCCGCTCGCCTAACGCTGGAGCTCCTTGTTCATGAACTTTCGCTTGGCAAACAGCATCCACCACTTGCTGCGCGAGCCGTCCGCGTATACTTCCTCCGGAAGTCGGAACGCAATCGCCTCTCGAAGCTGCTTCAAGAAGCCGCGGATCGTTTCTACGTGGCGCACCCACATCCACATCCACGCTCGTAAAACATCCCATCCGCCACACTAGCACCAAGGATCCCCCTCTCCACGTACCTGCTTCGTTTGCGCTGGACGGCGCACGCACGAGACCGCCAAGAGGGAAGCTCGAGTCGCCTGGAATCGCAAAGCTATCCACCGCAGCCTGCTGGAGAACGCGGATAGCTATCATCACCACATGCAACACCAGCCTCCCAGCGTCAGTCCTCCATCCCCCACAGTGGAAACGCCGCACCATCGTAAAACGCACCGTCGGCCTTGGTGGCGCACTTGTCGAGCTTCTTCAGACACAGATGCACGAACAGCGTGCCGTACACCAGCACGCGGTCGGCGTTCCCCTTGATCTCGTAGTTGGTGAACATGACGTTCGCGCGGAAGAGCTGGATGATCTCGTCCACGATGTCGTCCTGGCCGTCGGGCGCCTGCGGCGCGGGGCCTCGCGAGCGCGTCTTGATGGGCAGGATCGCACAGCCGCAGGCCTCCTGCGTCTGCAGCTCATTGAACGTCGAGTGGTACGCCGGCATTCTCGCTTCGATGGGCAGCTCGCGTGTGTCGTGTCGGTCGATCTGCTTTGTTGTTCCTCGTGGGGATGTCACACACAAAAGAGACCGTGAACATGGGGGTCGCCGCATCGGATACCGGTGAGATACCGATATATACGCATCAACAATTGGCTGATATTCTAAATAGAACGTTTTGATTGGCTATAATGAGAGAGATCGGATTGGATGAAATGCAGCCACTTCAACGTGGGAGGCAGAGCACCGCAGCGACCGACGGCGTCTTGAGCCACATCGGACTCGTCCAGTTCACCACGCAGCTCGACACGACGCCTGCGTACTGGAGAATGGCGACTACTACTTCTTCGTTCACGCTCTTCCAGCTCGGATGCTGGATCTCCAAGTGAGCGAGTACGCTCAGGAACGCAGTCTTCACGTCGTCGGCGATCGAGAGGCGTCGAGCGCCAAGATGGCAGCCAAGTTCGAACGGTGGGTAGTCGATCTCAAGGTACAGGAGGCTCTGACGCGTGTGGAGGACGTGCGTGAGCTTCTCTAGCCTGTCTCTCCAGTCCGTGGGTGCGCCTCTGAACAAGAGACATCGCAGACGACTGAGCTTGGTGAGGGTCGAGACCGAGGCAGAGTCCACGAAGCAATCGGATACATCCAAAACACGAAGCGAGGAGGCCAAACGGATCGAAAGACGGTCCCACAACGGCGTGTGGAAGTTCTCGTAGACGCTCGACTTGCGCAGGTTGAGCTGCTGGAGATTCACACAGCTTTCAAGCAGCTTGACAGCTTGTGGAGTCCAGTTCAGAAGACGGTCTCCACGTAGAGCGAGCCGTTGCAGGTGGACACCGGCGGCTGGAAGCAAGGTTAAAACTCCTGACCTGTCAGCAATGAGACCGGAGAAGTTCCATCCGACGAGTCGCTGACCACCAGCCGAGCGGATGGAGGTGATAGAGTGCCCGTCGATCCACCCAATGAGGGTCTCGGAGGCCAAAGTTTCAGCAGGAATCGTGATGCTGACACGACCAGAGCGTCCCACGGCTTGGACAGCGTAGAAGACGCGTGGATCAAGTTTCTTAGACGACAGCAACTCGGTCATTGCCTCGTCACGGAAGACGTCGACTGCGAAGCACTGGCATTGGACGGGATCAGGATGCGTCAGTGCTTCAGTCACTAGCTCCTGTACAGCTGAGGAGATAGCAGCCAGCGTGTTGCAGTGGCTATCGCTATGAATGCCACTGATGTTGATGTCGCTGTCGTTGGCCACCGTACGACACGGCGAGTAGAGCAATCGACCGAGTTGCTTCATTGCGTCGACTCCGACTACACGCACGTTCATGAGCGAAAGCATCTTCAGAGGCCGACTGGCGCTCCATAGAGCGCTGCATAACGCGTCAACGTGCTCGTACGAGAAGTTACTGTGGTTTCCAAGCGAGAGCGAGACGCCTACCGTGTCAGCCAATCCCTTGGAC
>JAADVE010000610.1:0-15965 GCA_023334595.1 Pythium utonaiense
CTATGAACAGCGCAGCACGACACGGCCATCTTGAGATAGTGGAGTACCTCCACATTCACCGAACGGAAGGCTGTACGGTCTACGCAATGGATCGTGCGGCCCGCAACGGCCACCTCGCAATCGTCCAGTTTCTCCACGACAATCGCAGCGAGGGCTGTACAACAAACGCCATGGATGACGCCGCTCACAATGGTCATCTTTCAGTGGTGAAATTTCTCCATGAAAACCGAACGGAAGGCTGTACGACACGTGCGATGAACGGCGCCGCAGCCATCGGACACTTGGGTGTAGTCGCCTTTCTCCATGAGAATCGAACTGAAGGGTGCACAAACCTCGCAGTCACGTCCGCTTCTCACGGTGGCCACGTTAACGTCATCAAGTTCCTGCATGAGAACAGAGGCATGGACGCTCCAATGTGGCTGCTCAATAACGTGCTTCGACTCGGAAAGGCGGCGGTTGCTCGCTATCTGCACGAGGTGATGAGCAAGCCGTTTGATGAGGATTCGATCGAGATCGCCACGAGCTTCGGGGATGAAGATCTGGTTGAGTATGTGACTGCTCGACTTCAAGGTGATCATGCGTGAAGTGAGTGGTTCAGCTCATTCTCTCACCGCGGGGGAAAGTCTATGTGTTCATGTGTATCAGGTAGCTAATGTGTTTTACCAACGATGAGACCTAGCTACACTACAGCTACTTGTGTCGCTGGATAGTTATCAACCCTTGGAGTGGTGGAGGTACGGGAGGTTTGAAGGAAGTTCGCGACGCCAACGTAGCCATGTTTGACGGCATTGGCGAGTGCTTGCTTCGTGCAGCCCTCCGTGCGGTTCTCGTGGAGATACTTCACAATGTCCAAGCGACCGCTTGCGGCTGCAGCGTCCATTGCAAGTCCTGTACAGCCTTCGGTACGGTTCTCGTGGAGGAACTCGACTATGGTGAGGTGGCCACAGCACGCAGCCATGTCCATTGCATCCGTCGTGCAGCCTTCCCTTCGGTTGTCGTGTAAATATCTGACGACGCTGAGATGACCACGACACGCTGCGAGATCCATGGCCAGTGTCGTGCATCCTTCCACGCGTCTGGTATGCAGGAACTCGACCACGTCTAAGTGCCCATTCCAGGCCGCGTAGTCCATTCCATCAGTCGAGCAGCCTATAGATGAATGCGCGTGAAGATACAGGATGACGTCCCACTGGGCTTCACGCAAAGCAGCGTCCATCACTGCAGGTGTGAGGCTTGGGGGGCTGAGCACGAGCAACTCCTGTAGCAACTGCAGCTGGCCTTGCGCGGCCGCACACTCCACTGCCGTTGATAAATCCGCACTGCAGGCATCGGGTCGGTTCGCTAGCAACCATCTCGCCATTTCGAAGTGGCCCCACGTAATTGTCTGCGAGAGAATCGTGCCATCCCAAGGTACTGATTCTCGTTCGATGCGGTCGAGCGCGTGGAGCCACTGAATCACATCAAGACGCCCACATATCGCCGCGTATACTGGCAAATTCTTGATGCAAACGCTCCTGGAGTGGAGTACCTCGGGCCATGACTGGATATTGAAGACAAATTTGACGGCATCCAAGTCACCAAATCGCATTGCACTCGCCCAGAAGCGACCGACTGGCGACGCTGTGGAAATGGCGTCCACAGTGGCGATGGGTAACTCACCCATGCCAGGCATAGCGATCGTCGCGTCACTCGCATCGTACATCGCTATAAGCTCGAGGGTCAGGATGGGGATTCCTTGCTGGAACTGTGTGATGGAAGGGAGCAGAGATTGGCTGGTCAATACCTCAAAGGCGGCACGGGAAGACGCGAAGGTTGGTTGGCTAGGTCCATGATGCATTGACTGCTGCATCGTCATGCTCTCGATCGATGCAGTCCGTGTTGGTGTGGCGTCGATTTTTAGTATGGAGAACGACTGCCGCTCCCGGAGAAGTCGCTTTCCCACCACTTGTCCTTGTTGGTGGATTGCTCACGTCGTGGGTGAATAGACGAGCTGAGTTTGATATCAAAATTTGCTTGCGAAGATCCCATGAGCATCCTCTCACACGTCGCAGATGTGGATGGAGTGGAGTGAACCCATATCACACGTTTCTATATGGTTTCTCTTTCTTTCCCAACCCACTTGGGAAATGTTGGGCCTCAAAGCCACATCCGCACTTGCTGCACCACCAGCACCGACCGCACCAACGCATCCCACATAGCATCAATGGATCTGTCTACAGCGCAGTCGTGTGCACCGTCGGGAGCGTTCGCTGTCCTCACCAACCACGCGTTACTTTCTTCCATCACGCAGTTCCAGCATGGAATCTGTCAGTACATTCGTGACGTCGTCGTGGCCTGCAAAGCATTGGACCATGCATCCAGCAAGCCGCATCTTAGAGGCGTCGAGCTGTTCTGGAATGCCGCACTGTGCTGTGGTGACCTCGCGAGCGTACAGCTATTGTGCCGACTGCGTCACTCACCAGAGTTCGTTGATGCCGAGTTCAAGATAACCAATCCGCCTAAGGACGCAGCAATGAGTGGACGACTCGACGTGCTTCAGTGGCTGCACTCCGACGGGACGATGGTGCCTGCGCTGTGGGATGCCTCCATTCTGAACATGGTGCTCTCGTATTCACTACGACACGAAGAAGTGGCCCACTGGCTGCTTGCCAATCGACCGGATGCGTGTGCCACAAACCTCTCACGAAGCATGGATCTTGCTCTTTGCTGTGAGGCCGACTCACTCTTTCGAGCGTTGGTGAAGGCTCACCCCGATGCGTTTACGGAGGACCTGATGGTGACTCTGCTGCACACCTACAACCCCACGTTGGAGATAATCCAATATCTCCACTTCCACACAAACGTCAAGTTCTTTGCGTCAGCTATGGACACGGCATCCTGCAGAGGTCACTTGGATACCGTCCGCTTCTTACATGAGAATCGTTCGGAAGGGGGTACGACGTACGCTATGAACTTCGCCGCATCCGGTGGTCATCTCGACGTCGTCAAGTTCCTACACGAGCATCGCTCTGAAGGCTGCACGGACTCCGCCATGTACTACGCAGCTGAAAAAGGGCATCTAGCGATCGTCCAGTTTCTCCATGAGAACCGCACAGAGGGATGCCCGGGGTATGCGATGGACTCTGCAGCTGAAAATGGACATCTTCACGTTGTCCAGTTCCTTCACCAGAACCGAACAGAAGGATGCACCCACGATGCGATGGATGATGCTGCCAAGCATGGCCATCTTGACGTCGTCCAGTTCCTACATGAAAATCGCAGTGAAGGCTGCACCCAAAAGGCCATGGCTGAGGCCGCACAGAACGGTCATCTCCAAGTCGTCCAATTCCTACACCAAAACCGATCGGAGGGCTGTTCGCCGTACGCTTTGTACGACGCTGCAAGAAATGGGCACCTGGATGTCGTACGGTTCCTTGTCGAGAATCGGCTCGAAGGACTCCTGGAGGAAGCACTAGACATGGCGTCAAAAGCTGGCCAAGCCGAAGTGGCCAAGTTTCTTGTCGATAAGCTCAAGGTAGTATCTCCCACCACGCTCTTGAACCACTTCCTCGAGCAGCACAGCATGGAGGCAACACGATGTTTCCACGAAAGCATGAACGTGCCGTTTGATGAGGCCTCAGTCGCAATCGCAGAGAACTCCGACTGTCGGGATGTGTACGAATACGTCGCGAGTCATCTTCCTGCAGGTCTGGAGATTGCGGAGAGGGCATCATTTTTGTGGTCATACTCGGAGCTTTTCGGGGATGGGAACGACTATTAGAAGAATCAGATCAATATTACCAGAAAGCCCGCATCTTGAAGAAACTGGATCATCTCTAGATGTCCTTTGGCTGCTGCAGCGTCCATAGCTTTGGTCGTACACCCTTCAACTTCTCCACCAGAGCCACTGTAACATGACACCATCCTCTGTGTTCCCCACCTTCGTCTACGTCTATTCACGAGTCATGGTCGTCAGTGTGCGTTGGCTTGGCACGATGTCTTCAAACGGATCAGGGCTCTCGAAGAACAGCTCGCCATACTTCTCCCGGGCAGACGCATCACCCATGAGCCAGAGTCTCCACGCATGGAGCATCATGCGCGGCGCAGTTTCTTCCGTAGACGCATAGGTCGCATCGCCGATTATCGGGAACCCGTTGTGAGAAAGATGGAGACGCAGTTGATGGCGACGGCCAGTTAGCGGCCGCAGTAAAACCTTTGTCACCGCTTCATTCTCGAACGTTCCGTGGCCCAGAACGAAGGCAATCGTGGCCGAGTCTTTGCCGGCGAGTTTGGCATCGTCGACAATGCTACGGTCTCCGATGCGCATGCGGAAAGAGTCACGGTCAGGCTCTGCGATGGGGTCATCGAAGATATACGCGATTGGCTCCTCATCGCCCTCCTCTGTCTTTTCGCCCACGTCATACTGGCGCTTCTCGGCGAGGCGCTCGCGTTCCTTATCGAGAAACTGGACCAGCTCTTTGAGGAAGCGAACTTTGTCTATCTTCATCCGCTCTTGGTACTTTCGCTGCTCAGCCTTGTCTAGGTCGGTCCATGCTAAGCTGAGAAACGCCTCCTCCTTCTCTGTCAGAACGCGCTTGCCATCACGTTTCTCTCGGATCAGTTCGTTTTTCTCCATCTGAAAGATCGCTGGCGCCTGCCACACACCGCGTGGGTAATCACGGTGCTTCTGGTGGGCGGGTGCGCCTCTCAGTTGGGTCTTGTATCGGTCAAACTCTTCCGTCTCTTTGATGAGGAGACTAAGCTTGGAGAACGCGCACGCTCGTACGCGACGAGGAGGTTGTGACTCAAGAGCCGTCTTCATGAAGTCGCGAGGATTGAACGGCAAGTGGCCGCGCACGACAGCGAGGTACTCCTTCTGCACGAGCTTCTGTCGAAAGAGCCTACACGCCAGCGCAGTTGCACTGTACAGTACACGTACTTAGACAAGGAGCACAGACGGAGCAAAGCGAGGAAGGTCTCCCACTCACTCTCGTTCAACACCAATGCACATGACACCAGACGTAGCAAAGTCGAGCTGATGGATCCACCGGAACTTCTCAACCGTAGGGAAATCACGGTACAGCTATGCAACAGACGCACTGGTTAGCTTGAGATCAACGCCGTGAGAGAGGGAGAGACAAGCAACGGTTCGTACCGCCTTCTGGATGGTGGCATCGAAGTCGCCGTCCAGGCGATGGTCCTCGTGCTTGTTGATGACCAGGAAGTGGTCCGTCTTCGACAGCACGCGCAGCTTCAGATCTTCCAAGCGCTTCGGTCCACCTCGGACTTCTTGTAGAGGAGCTGCAGACGAAGCTGCTGGTGTGCTCAGTGCATCGGTCGGCTCCTGCGGCTCGTCATCTAGCAGCGATTGGTGGCGACGCGCGCCATCACCTCCACTCGCAGTGTTCATCTTGCGCACGGCTGGCGCGGTGGCTGGAGATCCGCTACTGCCGATTGCATTGCGGCAGAGCTTCTCAACAGCGTTCATGCCTTCGCGACGCGCCAGCTTCGCCGCTGGCAGCATTGGTGAGTCACTTGGTGGCTCCATTCGGTCGAGTCACTCCACTTGAGTGGCACGGGATGTGAGAAGCTCACCTACTTTTGCAACATGAGCTGCTCACGTAGAGTCATTCTAACGGGGTCAATGTAGCCATCAGAGGAACAATGGTATCCGCTTTGGATTGGCTGAAATCGATCTTCGCGTTGAGCGTGGCACCGCATCGCGCGATTACGGCCAAGCGTATCCGCACCCCAGACCCAACAAGGCAAGGAGGGGAGGGGGGACGTGGTGCTGTCGTGATGCATTGTGCTTGAGGCTTTGGATTCGAAGATCCGGTCGTTTGACCTCGAACGAATTCCTCCATTTCCAGATTGGCGGCGATGTGGTCCAACAAGAAGGCCGAGTCGAAGGGGCTCTTCCCCGGCCGGGCGACGTTCGGGCCGCTCTTCCTCATGGCGTCAACTCCTGTAGCCGCCATACTCATCACGCACGTCTTCGTGATCCACGGGGGATCCGTGTCATCATTTCTGGCGGCGAAGGAATCACTGGGCGAAATCTGGCCAACCGCGTTTGATCCGACGGCGTGGAAGCTCATCGCAGGCTTCATGACGACGCAGCTCGCGTTGATGCGTCTGGTGCCCGGCAAGACTTCATACGGCCCAATCACGCCAGGTGGCAACACTCCTGTGTACAAGGCTAACGGCTTCCAATGCTTCTTGCTGTCGATCGCGCTGTATCTGTCGGGAGCTTTCCAGTTCGAGCTGTACAACGGCGGCATCGTCTTCGATTACCTGCCGCAGCTCATCTCAGCTTTGAACGTGTTCAGCTATGTGTTCTGCCTGTTGCTGTACATCAAAGGCGCATTCTTATGGCCATCTTCAAGCGACCACGGCTCGTCGGGCAACCCGGTCTTTGACTTCTACTGGGGCACCGAGCTGTACCCTCGTGTACTTGGTTGGGACGTCAAGCTGTTTACCAACTGCCGTGGTGGGATGATGTTCTGGGCCATTGGCATCATCTCGTATGCCTGCAAGCAGCGTGAACTATACGGCTACATCAGCGACTCTATGCTCGTCAGTGTCGCCCTGCAGCTTGTGTACGTCGCTAAGTTTTTCTGGTGGGAGTCCGGGTACATGCGCAGCATCGACATCATGCACGATCGTGCTGGGTACTACCTTTGCTGGGGCTGCCTCGTTTGGGTGCCGTCGGTGTACACATCCCAAGCAATGTTCCTGGTCAAGAATCCCATTAACCTCGGCCTCCCAGTTGCTCTCGCTATGTTCGCTGCAGGCGTGTTCATGGGTACGTTCGGATCATGCATTCCTCCTCCATTCTTTCACAGAAGCTGATGTCTGACATGATGTTGTTTCAGTGTGGTGCAACTACGCGGCCGATCGCCAGCGTATGCTGTTTCGCCAGACTCAGGGCAAGTGCACGATCTGGGGAAAGAAGCCAGAGTATATCGTGGCCAAGTACGTGACGGAGAAGGGCGAGAGCAACACAAGTCTGCTGCTTACGTGTGGGTGGTGGGGCATCGCACGCCACTTCCACTACGTGCCGGAAATCCTCGCAGCGTTCTTTTGGACCTTGCCAGCCTTGTTCTCAAGCCCAGCGCCGTACTTCTACGTCGTGTACTTGATTCTGCTGCTCATGGACCGCGCATTCCGTGACGACGCACGATGCTCACACAAGTACAAGCAAGACTGGCCAAAGTACTGTGAGCGAGTGCCAGCGCTGATCTTACCAGGCATTCTGTGAGGTAGAAAAATGGTATTCTGGACACTAGGCGATGGCTAGTCCCTATGGCGTAGTAGTATATTGACTGCTATTCGAACGTTGGTGTGATGACATTGAGTTGATAGTAGGCGACATGAGCTCGTTAGCAGAATGTGGATTTGTTGGCGGCTATCGATTTGATCCATGGATGGTATCTACGAGTTCGAACTCGGCAGAACCGTCCATCGAATGGTGGCATCCGCAATACAGAGTTGTGTGCGATGACCAGCATTGCTTGCACTATGTCGATCTCCATATCTCTTGTGAAAATGAATGATAGGATGGACTGAAGTAGAAGCCGCACGAAGAAGAGCAACACGATGATTCGAGATGCAACGAACATCCACCTGAGACCTTCACGCAACAGCACTAGGACGCCACCAGCGAGCTCATCAGCGAATACATTGCAGCGAGCAGACAGTCATCCAACGTACCCTCTTGCTGCGGTCTTCGGCGACTGCCACTGGGAATCGAAGCGCCGATGGCCATAGGCTCGTGCGCACGCGAGGCACCATGGGTGATCGCACCGTGAAGTCGAACTGCAATCCATTCATCTCCAATCGGGCAGCCTTTCTCACATGCTGCGATATGATTGGTCGTTGGTCACATTTGAAGCGGTTTGATTGGCTACATTTTCGAATCGAGGCAGAATTTGCGAAAGTCTGAGTCTTCTCCTTCTCTTTCTCCTTCTCGATGACGCGGATCCACGTCCATGAAATGGCTGTGGAAGAAAGCCAAACCGAGCTCGGAGAGTCCGTTGCTTGATACAGGCAACTACGGATGTGTCCTAGTCACCATGAGACGGTGAGAAGACGGTCAGCTCACAAGTACAAGGAGTACGGATCCCGTACAGTCACTGGTGTGAAGAGACTTCCCGTGGTTTATTCGTGAGCAAAGTATGGTTGCACTCGACTAGCCACATACTGTGTCAACGCTTCGTTGTGGAATGCCTTCACGGTCTCAAGAGACTCCGGACGAATCGGAAGGTTCATCACCTCATGCAGATACCGCACAACGGCCAGCTTTCCTTCTTTGAGAACCTTGTCTGTGAGTCGTTCTGGAACTTGCACGCCTTGTGTTTTGTGCATGGATCTCGCAGTGTCTGCCTGGAGAGACAGAGCGTAGTCGATATTTCCCAACCTGAGCACCTTGTCCATGACTCGGTCCGGGGCATACATGCCTCGCTGCTCGTGGAGGAACTTGACGACTTCCACATGACCAGCTCTAGCAGCACGAGTGAAAGCTTTGCTTGTGCAACCTTCAGTGCGGTGCTCGTGAAGGAACTTGACGACGTGGAGATGGCCACAGAAGGCAGCACTGTCCATAGCACTTGCCGTACACCCCTCTGAGCGGTTTTCATGCAGGAACTGGATTACATCAAGATGGCCTTCCCAGGCCGCTAAGTGCATTCCTTCCGTTGAACACCCTGCGGGTGAATGCTCGTGAAGATAACGAATGACTTCCCATTGGGCGTGGCGTAGCGCTTCGTCCATCACACTCCTGGTCAGCGCGTCCGGGCGAAACGCGATCAGCTCCTGCAGCAATTGCAAGCTTCCACGTCCAGCTGCAATCGACAAACCACTGGAGATGTTTCCTCGACAGCTATCCGGTCGAGCAGAGAGGAGCCAACGCACCACTGCGTCATGGTTGTACACGATAGCCTGGATGACGACGGCATCTCCATCCCAGCGCCAAGCCATCCCGTCGTCGTTTGCATGCAGCCATTGGAGCACGTCCAGGCGCCCGCACGCGGCTGCGTACTTGGGGAGATCACCCGTCTTCATACCGCCGTCGTATCGGACACTAGGCCACTGACGCATGCGGCACAGCAACTGGATAGCAGCCAAGTCGCCGAGGCGCATGGCAGCGGCCCAGTATTTCCCGAAGCCATGGATCACACTGTCTATTATGGCGATGCCCACGTCCTCCGTCCCGCCCACTGGGAACTTCACGCCGCTTGCATCGTACACCGCCACGAGCTCATGGATCAGCAGCGGGACGCCGAGCTGGAACTGCGAGACGAGCCGCAGCAACGCAGCGTCTGTGAGCACTGCGAGAGCAGATACAGCGACCAGAGATGGCGGTGATATGCTGGCGGATGGAGCAGTTCGGGTTTTTTTGGCAGTGATGGGAGAAGGCGGTGGTGTCATGTTGGATCGCATCATGGTCGCTGATGTGGCCTCTGGGAATGGGTCCGTGTGATGGAGTTACTTCAGCGTGGATTTAACGTTACTTCAGATACAAATCTGCGACGTGCGCATCGGAGCTTGTTACCCACTCCACTAAATTTACAGAGACGTAGTGAATCATCCAGGGAGGTTGTGAAACAACCAGCGCCATCACTGCATCGCTGCAAACGGGAACCGCATGACCGGAAAAGCACCTTCGTCCCCACTCCACACAGCTGGTATAGATGCATACTAAATGGACTCCACCGTCTCTCCTTCACCACAACGGTCCGCGGCCCACGCTGTGCTCAGCCACCGTGTGCTGCTACCGCTCATCACGCGATTTCAACGCGGCGTACCGCTTCCGATCCTCGAACTCCGTGAGAAGTTTGATCCGCGCCAGCCAAAGATACGGAAGCGGCATCCATTCGTCACGGGGATCGGCCACTTCTGGGCGAGCGCACTCTTCTGTGGGGACCTCGCGAGTGTTCAACTGCTCTGTCGTCTCCGTCACAATCGAGAGGTGGCCGCCGACAAGAAGAACATGGGCATGAAGGACCTGCCCAAGCATGCCGCGGCGTGTGGGCGACTCGACGTGCTTCAGTGGCTCCACGCCAACAGCGACATCGCGCCTGCGCCGTGGAATGGACGAATCTTGAGCGAGGTGGTCGGCATGAATCTGTACGACGTGGCTCGCTGGCTAGTGGCCAATCGGCCTGATGCCTGTACTATCAACTTCCCCAAGTGTGTGGAGCGGGCAGCTATGCAGGGCGAGCTTGCATTGCTCCGCGATTTAATGGTGGCCCGACCTGAACTCGTGACGACAGACGTCATGGACAAGGCGCTACGCCAACGCGACTGGGCCACCATTAGATTCCTCCACGAGCATTCGCCCGCTGGATGTTCACCAGAAGCCATGGACAATGCGGCTGCATCCGGGCACTTGGACGTGGTTCAGTTCTTACACGAGAACCGGATGGAAGGCTGCACGACGGAGGCGATGGATTTGGCGGCTCGTAGTGGGAAGCTCGACATGGTCATCTATCTCCATGAACACCGAACAGAAGGCTGTACTTGGGCAATGGACTACGCTGCAGCGAACGGACACCTCGACGTCGTGAAGTTTCTCCACTTCCATCGTACCGAAGGCTGTACAACCAAAGCTATGGACGCTGCAGCCGCCAAAGGGCATCTAGATATGGTGCAATTTCTCCACGAGAATCGTTCGGAAGGCTGTACGACGGATGCGATGGATTATGCAGCGGAGCACGGCCATCTCCACATCATTCGGTTCCTTCATGAACACGGAAGAGGAAAATGCACAGTCGTCGCAATGGACAACGCTGCCAAGAACAGCCATTTTGAAGTGGTCCAGTACCTTCATGCCAACCGCACGGAAGGATGCACGACGCATGCGATGGACGACGCTGCTGCCGGTGGGTTTCTGAACACCGTCCAGTTCCTGCATGAGAATAGATCGGAGGGCTGTACGACGCTCGCCATGGACTCTGCCGCCACCTCCGGGCACTTGGCCATCGTCCAGTATCTCCATGAGAACCGCACTGAAGGCTGTAGCCCGTCGTGCTTGGAAGCTGCAGCTAGGCTTGGCCACGTGAACGTGGTCCAGTTTCTGCATCAGCAGCGAGGATTGGATGCAGCGGATTGGATCATTGCAGACGCCATCTTCAATGGCAAGCTTTCCGTCGTGCGGTATCTTCACGAAGCTATGAACAAGCCGTTTAACGAGCATGCAATCTCAGGTGCAGAAGCCACATTCAACGACGAGCTCATCGAATATGTGAAGAGCCACTATCCATGAATGGGGTGGTTCTGGAGCGGGGTGCTGGCCCAGTTTCCGGTTCGGAGCTTTTCATCATGGAGTACTAGGCTCTACTAGCTATCGTTTAAATGGTCTGAGCCGCCAGAATCTTCTGGTCTTTGAAATAGTCAGCGTCCCCATGAACTGCTTTGTCGGAAGACATCTTGTCGGCAATCGCTATCTCTTCTGGAAGATGACTCGCGAAGAAGTCGTACACTTCACGATGGTCAGAGTTGTCTGCGTCGCGACTGAGGCATCATCCAACGGCACGTCAAGGAAGCTGCTCAAGAGTGTGGTGGGGAGATACCACTAAGTGCTCTTCCACACGAAACTGACACGACTGTGCAAGAATAGATCCGTCGGTGTTGTGGGGGGTGGCAGAATAATTCTTTGTGGGGTTTATAAGTTAGGATAATAATTGAAAGTGTGCGATCACGAGGTGTGGAACCACGGGTGCTTGAGCGCGTCCTGTCATACAGCTGACGATTAGAATGGAAGCTTCTGAAAGGAGAGGCTCCTCAGGTGAACCTACCGCAGGCGTGATGCGATGAGCAGGGTTCAGCACAAGCAGCTTCGCGAGGAGATCGCGAGACGAGCTGCTCACGCCGCGCCAGTACTTGTCTGGGAAAGTGAGTCGATACAGCGATGAGATTCGCTGTCCTGGCTGGAGCTGGATCGCCGTTGGAAACGGGAGCTACAAGACAAGATTTCAATCAGCCGTGACTCAACAGCCCAAGCCAGGGGAGAGAACGTACCCGGCCACACAGCATGAGATATAGAAGGACACCAAAGCCCCACGTATCCACTGCCGATGTGTAGGGGCGATGCAAGAGCACCTCGGGTGCTAGGTAACCCCCAGTGCCGAGGAAGGACGTCATGGAGGCGTGCGTGTGAACTGACGAGGCAAAGCCAAAGTCGACCATCTTGACGTGGAGTGGCTTGCCTGGCACCGCACAGGTAGCGAGGAGAAGGTTCTCCGGCTTGATGTCACGGTGGACGATGCCCTGCGAGTGCATGTACCGGATCGCGTCCAGGATGCTGCGTGCGACGTGCTTCGCATCTGCCTCGGTGAGACGAACGCGGTCAATGATAGTGTCGAAGAGCTCTCCACCATCTAGCAGCTCCATCATCTGTTCGTAAACAGCACCACATACATGTGAGTCTACTGTGGTGTTGAGAGCTGGCGTAGGTTTACTCACCAGTAGGAGGTACGTGTCGTTCTCAAAAGCGTCTTCCAGCTTGGCGATGTTGGGGTGATCGAGCCGTCGAAGCACGTCGACTTCCTGGCGTAGTTGCTGGACCATGTCCTCTCTCTGATGGTGGTCGAAAGAAAGTCGACGCTTGTTAATGATCTTACAGGCAAAGAGACGTCCGTCCGTCGTGCGACGGGTGCGGTAGCACTTGGACGTCGTCCCCGAGCCGATCATCTCCTCCAGGACGTAGCACTGTAGATCACACAAGTCTTTTCTCAGCACAAGCTCCTGCAGTACAAGATTCAGCGAAGAGTACGTACCTCAGGGAGAATATCCTCGAAACCGTACGAGGGGCTGGAGACGTGGGACTGTCTCCGCGTGCTCGCTGGCGTCGCGCTGCCGCTGGACCGGGTAGAGTGGCTCACACTAGCCGAGTATCGGTAGAACGAATCCTCCGACATCGTCGTGGACGCTAGTGACCTTGCCGTGCCCTGAGAGCGCCGACTGCGGCGACGCATCTGCTCCTTATCGTGGCACACGCCTGAATCATAGCGTGCCATCAAGGCCATTTCATCCTCCATGCTGCTCGAGGAACTGCACGTGCTTTCACGGCTGTCCCAGCGTTCACGCCGAGGCGTCGCCATCAATGGCAACGCTGGGCTGCGCAGCTGGAGTTCATATCTGTGCTTTTCGTACGGCGATAGCTTGCGTGGTGGAGGAGGCTGTGGCGGCGTGATCTCGCGGCTATTGCGGCTGCTGCGGGAGCTCCGTGGGTGGTGCGCGTGGGAGTGCGCACTTACGTGGTAACACTCGAGTGCATGCGCTGGATGGCTGGGCTTGTGGTGCGGTGCCAGCGCTGGCGCAGGCGGCACATGGCGTGACGACTGCGCGTGGGAATGCGCATGGCGGTGGTGGTGCTGGTGGTGCTGAGGCGTCGCTCTTCGCGGACACGGTGTGGCGTCGACGCACGTCCACGCGTTGTCGCCCTTGAAGCAGTTCTTCACCAAGGACGCGCCCATGTTCGCGTGTTATGCAGGACAAGACGATCGGCAGTGAAGATGGTGATATGGCCTGGATTCTGCGGCGTGGGTCGACACCAATGCATCTGCCGCACGTCGCAGCAGTCAGCCCAAAACGAAGAGCTCCGATATTCTTGATGGAGGTTAACGGGTGTGAACCATACAAATACGAAGTAGAGCGAGTGTTCTTGGGGTTGGACAGGCCCGTAACATCCAGCGACCATGAGTCAAGCTTTTGATTGGTTGAAAATAGTTCAGTCAGTGTGATGATTGGATGAAACGAAAGGATTCAGCATTCGGCGTGTGGCGTCCCACAATCGCCACTCAACATCCAGAGAGCGAAACTGGCCCGTCTGGTCCTTTTTTGTTGGCGCCAACGAAACAAGCGCCAACGATGCCGGTTGACGCTGGATTGAATCACGGTGTGGGATTTCTGTTGGTAATGCGCCAACCAACAGCCGTGGCGCCAGATAGAACCGTTCTCGCGACCGATCGCACCATGCAGCACGCCACCCCATGCAGCACGCGCGACTGAGCGTCGAGCTGGCTCCTCGGTCTGCACACACGCAGCGCGATCAAGCAGAGGAGTCAGACGCCGCCTGGGAACGCGTCGATCCGCGGAAAGCTGTGCGTCTGGCGACACCTTCTTTCTGCGAGGAGGCACTGTTCGTGAAGAGGTCGGGATGCCGTCTGGGCGAGAGGGCGACACGTCAACCGCGAAATCCAGATCAGATTTTCGTTTTCGCCACCTCGTTCAGATCTGGTTATCGACAGTCACTAATTGAGAGCTGTCGTAAATGTCGACAATTCCCGCCATGGATTGTCCTACTGTAGGATCCGACTCGAAACTAGTGTGGTTCACATAACGATGTGGTTGGTTCCGACCAGCCACGGCTTTTTGGGATCACAGCCAGGAACCAGTGGAATTGATTGACGTAGCTCTTGGGCTCAAGCAGATCACGGCAACGCAGCAGCAACCATGGGCGGCGCTATGAAGAAGAAGGCGTTGAAATTCATCAAGAAGGGTCACCTGAAGGCCAAGATCAAGCAGCGCAATGACAAGAAGCGCATCAAGTCGCTGAAGGAGAAGCGCAAGGCCAAGTACGAGGATGAGGATGGCGCGCCGAAGAAGAAGAGCCCGGCGGAGCTGGCGGCGGCCTCGAGCGGCAAGAAGGACGAGTCGGATATGCTGAACGACATGGACGTGGACGACTTCCTGAACGAGGACTTCTTGGATTCGGATGCCGAGGACTCGGATGTGGAACAGGACGTTGGTGGTGCTGGAAAGGACGCCGAGGACAGCGACGATGATGCCGAGATGGACGACGGTGAGAGCAGTGAGGAAGAGGATGAGGACGCGCTTGACCCACGGTACATGACGTCGTCGCTGCCGTCGCTTGATGATGACGAGGATGATGATAACGAGGCCGAGGGTGGCGAAGGTGACGAGGCGATGGAGGAGAGTGTGGGCCGCACGACGCTCACGATGGAGATGCTCGTCAAGGCGGAGAAGGAGTGCTTCGAAAAGTACACCGCTGCGGGTCTGCGTCGCATGATGAAGATCTTCAGTGACGCGTGCCGCTCGAGTGACGCTGCTGACGTTAGCAAGGAAGGCGAGATCCTGTTCGACATCCACAGCAGCGCCGTGTACAACCGTCTCATGCTCACTGTGTTCCGTAAGATGCACGTGACCTTCGCCAAGCTGGTCGCGAATGACGACGTTGAGGCAAGTGATAAGATTCGCGTTGACGACCGTAAGTGGAAGAAGCACGCGCTCGTCATCCGCCGCTTCTTCGGTTGCGTGAACTACGTGCTGACCCAGACGACCGGCCAGGACATCCAGACCTTTGTCTTGCGTGAGCTTGCCCACTACATTCCATTCGTCGTGCCGTGCCAAAAGTCGGCTAGCAAGCTGCTGCGCACGCTGCTCAAGCTTTGGGCCAAGTCGCTCAACAACCAGGTGTGTATGCTGGCGTTCGTGCGAATCCGCGACCTGTCGCTGCAGATGCCGTTCCCGTTCATGGAGCTGGCCCTCAAGGGTATCTACATCACGTACATGCGTAACACCAAGTTCACCAACGAGGCCACGCTGCCACACCACATTCTGCTGGGTAACTGTGTCGTCGAGCTGTACGGCCTGGACCTCGCGAGCTCGTACCAGCACGCATTTGTGTACATTCGTGAGCTGGCCATCACGATCCGAAAGACCATCACGTCCCCAAGCCCTGATACCTTCAAGGCTGTGCTCAACTGGCAGTTCTTCAACCAGCTTCGTGTGTGGGCTGCGGTCGTGTGTGCCTACCCAGAGGAGAACCAGCTCCGTGCGCTTGTGTACCCTCTCAGCCAGTTGCTGTTTGCAGTCATCCGACTGTCGTCGACGATCCGTTACGCGCCAATGCGCTTCCAGTGTGTGAAGCTGCTGCAGCAGATCGCGTTCGCGACCAACTCGTTCGTGCCGACCAGCCCAGCTCTCCTTGAGATCCTCAACATGCAGCCATTTAGCACGTCGTA
>JAADVE010000611.1:0-15932 GCA_023334595.1 Pythium utonaiense
CCCCCCCCCCCCCCCCCCCCCCCCCCCCCCCCCCCCCCCCCCCCCCCCCCCCCCCCCCCCCCCCCCCCCCCCCCCCCCCACAGATAGTGGCTGATTGGCCGGTGTGTGAGGCAATGAACCTATTTGATTGGCTAATTTAGGAAATTAAATCCTCTGATTGGCTATAAATATGGAATCGTTTCTCTGGAACGTTCTGGACCAGTCCAGATTGCGAATTATCGAGGAGCTTCTGGATTGAACATGGCTTCACTCGCGTTGCTCTGGGATGTGTGACATGTGACGGTGCCTTCGCAGTGGCCAGCTCTCCGCTTGGACATTCTCAATTTTACCACACAACAGCAACGACTACCACAGCAACAACTGCCCAGCCATGAACTCCCCGCGGCAAACAGAGATGGACAAGCTACGCGCCATCCAGACCCAGGTCACGGCCGTCAGCGACCGCATCGCGACGCGGCTCCCAACGCAGCGTGGTCACTTGGCGGCACTCGTGAGTGCACGCAAGTGGCGATTCACGACGCAGCACAAACTGCATGCCCACACACTCACGCAAGAATCACTCGATGAAGCGGCGAAGAAACTGCGCATGGAAGTCGGAGTATTCGAGTACTCGGCGAAGGAGCAGGGTGAGCTTCTCACGCGTGCGTTGTTCAAGTTGGACGACATTCTGAGCCACGGCGACGCTGAGATCAAGGAGACCCGCAAGGCACTGGTGCTCAAGATCCAGGAGCAACTTGAACGAGCAGATGCTCTGAAGGCGAGCGCAGCCAAGCTTAAGGTGTTCACGGAGTGTGTGATTGCTCGATTCCCAACTGTGCCCACAGATGAAGAGGAGACCGTCGAGGAGCCGATGGAGGTGGAGACTGAGACCACATCTGCTGAAACGGAAGTAGGCCAGGAGCCTGCTCCTGTCGCACAATCAACCCACGAAGAAGACGAGGCTAGCGCATTGCGTGCTGTTTTTGATGAAGAGAGCGATGATGAGGAGCAGCAGCAGCCTGAGCAGACTGACGACAAGGAAGCGTGCGGTGAAGAGGAGCAAGAGCCCGAGGGTGAAGAAGAGGAAGACGAGGGCGAAGTAGAACAACACGAAGACGAGGGCGAAGAAGAACAACAAGACGACGAGGGTGAAGCAGAGGAGGATGAAGAGTACGCAGTTGATGTCTCCTCCCTACCCATGTGGCGCCCATACTACCAGATCCAGCAGCGATCAGACGGTCTGTACCTGCAAGCTAAACTGCACGGCGTGGACCCCCGCCACGTCCGCGTGGAGGCAATGCCACAAAATGGAGTCATCCGCATCACCGGCTTCAAGCTTCCTACCCAGAAAGATCTGCTTCTCTCTCGGCTCAGTGGCGCACCGACCTTTGGTCGGTTCGAAATCGTGGAGCGCTTCCCAGCGAACCAGCTTCGCCTCAACCTCGCATCCCAACACTTTGCACAGGACGGCACGCTACAAGTGCGGCTACCTTTCCACGTCGTCCAGCGCCCCCGCGTTATCCGGCGAGTCAACCCCTTCGAACCATTTGGACTGCAAGTCTGGTAACCTTGATTGCACCAAGATCCGACCTGTATACTACCATAGTGATAGGATAAAAACCAAAAATGGAGAGCTCTTGCATACAACATTCGACGTTCTTTGTTTCGTCAGACAGTGAGCATTGGGATGGGAATCGCAGGCTTCTCGTCCTGCAACTCTTCTTCTGTGGCTAAGTCTGGATGTGGAGCAAGTGGCTCTACTCTAGGGACGTTCTGTCGTTGCACTTCCTTGGCGAGGTCGGTCTGATAGGCCACGAGCACGGCCGTCTTCAGCGTCGCCACTTGCTCCTGCAGCGTGCGGAGTTCCTGTTCTCGCTGCTTCTGCTGCACCTTATCTATCGCACTCTGCGGTTCCACGTTGCCTGTCTCCTTGAGAAGCTGCAGCCGTGTGATACGGCTCTTGACACGCGCAACAACCTGCCAACCACGAGCGAAAGCAGTCAGAACTAGCCTCCATTCGAGCTTATTTTTTCATCGTCTCTCGTCGTACCTGCTCGTACTGCTTGCGCTGCTCGCTGACAAGCTCCAGCATCTTCATCACTGTTCCATGGCGGCTCTCTCTCCGCGCCACCGCCGCCTTGCGCTGCGCCATCAGCAGCTGCAGCACCATCTTCTGTCGGAAGCGCACGTACCCGTACGCCATCAGAAGCGTAGCGACCGCCGCGAGTCCGTAATTGCGCGCTAGCTTCCACACCGACGACGGCGAGAGCACCGCTGAGCCCGCGCCATTCGCAGACAGCGCCTGGGACGTGGACGCCGCGCCGCCGGCGCTCTGCAGCACGCGCGAGAGGCCGTTCTGGCGCTCGACGCTCTTAAGGCACGCGGTGATTTCTTCCGGGGAGAGTCCTTTCTTCTCGAGAAAGTCCACACGCTGCGCCAGCGACAGCGTCCGCACTGTAGGGTGCAGCAGGAACTGCTCGCATTTCGCCAGGAAGCCCGCGTCGTGGGCCATCGTCCGCGCCGCTCTAATCGCCGCACTCGTAGCTCTTCGCTGCTTGAGCTTCCGCACTGTTGATGTTGACATACCACAACAGTACTATACGAGACAGAATAGTACGACAGCTACCAGAGAGGGGGTACTATTCTTTGCGCAGAGTGATGGTCTGCTTCGAATAAATCCCCCTTCGGTGGATGAAGTGAAAGCGATTGACAACCAAAGCGAGACTAAACGGAGACTAACGCGACGGAGCTGCTGGATGACGCGTACTTTCCGGGCGGCTACCGCATCTACCACCGCTGCAAGGGGCCGCGCGGCGTCGCCTGTGGATGGCAGCGTGGCCACCACGGCTTCGGTGCCGGAGCGCTCGCCAACGGCGTCGGTGCGGAGCCCAACGGACGAATCTCCGATGCGTTCGAGGTCGCCGTCGCCGCGGTCGTCGGCCTCGCGGACGCCGTCTTCGTACTCCTCGCGGTCCTCGCGCTCGCCTTCGTCTTCGTCGCGGTCTGCTCCAGCGTCTCCTACACGTGCGTCGAGTGGTGCGTCGACCGTCACAAGATACGGCGAGTGGTCCGACGGCCACGCCCATCGAGGCGCCGCACAACCAACGAGGCTTGGCCACAAGAAGAGACCGCTCCAGAGCGAAGGGAAGTCGGCAGCCAAGCGCCAGCGCACGCAACGAATGACAGAGCACTTCTTCCAGCACTCGAGTGGCCTGCTCCGTCGCGCGACGCTGGAAAATGACACGCGAGCAGGCGACCTAGACCACGAACTGCGACGTCAGCATCAAAAACTAGAGAAATATGAGCGTAAGATCCGCAGTCTACGCCGCGAACTGGAAGCTCTCAATCCGGAGGCTGCTGCAGCGTTTGATGCTGGAGAGCTGAGGCCAACAGAGCTTGCAAGCGACGCTCCTGGGGTCGTGGGCGAGACCTCTCGGCCCACTGACGTAGCAACAGAATCGCTTCTCCCGCCACACTTCGTACAACGAGAAGCGGCTCTGCGCACGTCCCTCCAAGACAGGCGAGCGCTCTTCAGCTCGTTCAAATCGCTACTCAAACAGTCACATTCCACGGCATGAGTCTGAAGCTCTTCCTCTATGTAATGCACGGTAATCCATCGTACGGCAATGTATTCGAGTCTACTGTAGTGTGTGCTGTTGAACGCGATTCACTTGTTCGATTCTAGGAGTCACGAGCAGTGACCGACGTCACGATGTCTTGGATCGTGCTCATGGGCGGGCGGTAAATCTCGGGCAGCAGCTTGCGCTGGATCGAGTTGAACGAGTACTTGTACCTGCCGACGTTCTTCTTAGCGATCTCCATGCGGACGCCAAACTCACGCATGACGTTCGCTGCATCCTTGACTTCTTCAAGGGGGCCAAAGTCACTTGAGCTACCTCCGCTGTTCACCTCCAGAAGCTCCTCCAGCACGTGGCGCTTGCGCTGGACGAGTAGTCGGGCCTGCTCAAGCGTCACGCTCATTGCTGTGCGGTCCTTGCCCGACTTGCAGTAGGTAATGCGGCCACCACTGAGACTGCGCACAGCATCTGCAGCGTGGAAGAGGATGTGCGTGTTTTTGGACGAAGAGTTCTCACCTTCAACGCTCATGCGTAAGTTGCGGAGGATCTCGTCTGGGTGCGAACCCACGTATGACTCGGCCAGTGCGACTCCGGTACTTGCAAAGCGATTGTAGTACTCGACGATCGACCGGAAGCTACTGGTGTTGATCTTGGTCTGGATCGACACGCCAGAGTGGCCGACCATGTTGGCAAGACTTTGCATCTCATTGATACCTTGCGTGAAGAGCACGGATGTGATGGAGATCAAACCGCCCTCACGGAGCGACTGGGGAAGGATCGGGAACAACGACGACGGCACTGGCACAAGGATGGTGTACCCGACATCATCACGCTTCTGCAGCACTACTTCCTTGTCCTGGTTGTCACCATCGCCGGTCTCGTAGAGCTGGAAAGCGAACGTCTCGAGGCACTTAATCGCAACCCACGCATCCGAAAGCATCCGTAGCTCCTTGCCGTGTGAGGAAATGAGGCTCTCCCAGCCAATCAAGAAGCCGATCTTTGCCAGTTGCTCGAGCACAAGAGTGTTCTGCTCCAATAGGCACAGGTCCAGCTTGGAGACAAAGCATGCGACGAGGCTGCTGACCGACTGCGACACCGCAACACTCTTACGAAGGTAGTACTCGGCGCGCAGCATCTCCAGACGGCATAGGACCCGAACAGCATAGCTTAGTGAAGTCACTGGATCCACACCATCCTCCGGTTCCGTCTTGAGAGACGGGTACTTGATGTCGCTCCCGCCGCTTACGTTATCGTCGCTATCGTCACCTTTGCTTTTAGGCTGACGGCGCTTCGCTGCGGCCTTCTTGGCACCTGCGACAGCTCGGGCAGCGAGAGTGGAAGACTTGCGAGGTTTTGTTGGTGCTGCCGGAGGGCTAGCTTCAACACTGTTTGGCGAAGAAGCTGCAGATGTTGGCAGCTTGTCCATTCCATCTTGAAAAGGTGTGTCGTCTTCGTCCTCAGCGACGTCATCCTGAAGTGAGGAGAACGCATAGTCTGCCGCATCTTCGCTCACATAATCGCGTGTATCTCTGTTTTTGGACGTCGTGATCACTCGAGGGTTGCTGCGATCGAGAATACCCTGCAATCGGTGGATTTCCAGCTCCATTTCTCGAAGTCCGTATTCAGTAAGACCCATAGCATGAGCTGTAGGAGCACCACACGTCACCGTGGCATGCGTCTCTGCAATCAACCACCGGTTCTCCATAGGAATCGTTCCAGATCCTTCTGCAGGTGCGGCGGGAGCTGGCGCAGGGTTGGCTCGTGGCGAGCTCAGGCCTAGCAAGTCCTCCGTCGACGCTCTGCGAACAGACTGAGTCGGAGGTGGGAGAAGTGCTCGCCCACTCGCAGAACGTGACGTGACTCCTTTCGGATCAGTGTGCCCAAAATGCCGTAAGATGCGGAAGTACGAGACGTGGAGGTTTGTTGGAATGCCTTGGATATCGGCACGTTTCTTGTGTTGACTCGACTTGAAGGTCCTCTTTTGCTCGACCAAGTGTTCGCAAAGACGAATCATATCATTCGCTTGTGCAATGTGCTTCTGCAGCGTGAGCACGTGCGGGTGAAGAAATTCCAGTGGCATCTCGCTCTCCAGTGGGTTCATTGTCGGAGGCTCCGAATCCTGAGCGAGACGCTGGCGACGGGGGCTCAGCACAGGATCAGACCCATCACCGATAAGCTCGGCAGCAGATCGCACCGCTGGATTTGCGAGCAGAATGTTGAGACGAAGCTGGATCTGCCCGCATACCTCGTCACTTGAAGGATGGCGAACATCAAACCAGTCGACCAGAGTCAGCGAATTCACAGAGTGCGCTTTCTTCGTCTCACCAGTCGAGAGATCATCTTCGCCTTCCCACACAATCGTCTCTTCCACAGTCATTGCTTCACGAAGGCTCTGCAAAGGGATCAGCACTTCACCCAGCAGCTCATTGTCGATGCCAGACATGATGCCGTAGCTTTCGCTGTAGACTTCCAATCGCAGCCAGCCACCAAGTTCAACTCCTTGTCTCGCGATCGACGGGCGGTAAAACAGGAACTGTTTCAGCTGGTTCACGGGTGAGACCTCCACACGGCTCGGCAACACTGGTGAGACCTGCATCTTCACATTGGGTTTTCCGTGTGGACAGCTAGATACCGACTTGTTCATCGAAAAGACTGGAGCGGAAGTCTCGTATTCAGTGTTGGTCTTGCCCACGATGTGCTCTTGCGTGCTGCCATTTCCGTCACAGATCTTGACAACGACAAACGCATTCACAGGCGAGCTCTCTCCAGATGCCTTTCCACCGCTGTTGCCACCACTTCCACCGCTGTTGCCTTCAGTCCATTTACCTGCTTGTGTCTTGAGTCTGCTCATAATGCCCGCGCGGCCAGCGGCAAGCGAGAAAGTCGACGGACGACTGGCACCCTGGCCATCGTTTGGAGACGACGCTGAGCCATTTGACAGAGTCAGATTGCGGCCGGAGACAACTTGGACTCGGAAGATATCGTGACCAAAGTTGAGCGCTTCAGCGTCGTCCTCGAAGAAGCGGCTCTTCTTGCGGTTGAAGTTGTATCGCGCACGCCACTCGTCGTTCATTTGCTTGAGCTCGTACTGGCACACCTTGAGCAACTGCAGTGGGATTTTGACACTGAAATCCACTTCCGCGCCCTCTTCGATTGCCAGTTTCGGCGCGACTGCCTGGGCTCTCTCTTGGTCTTCTTTCATCAGCGGGTAGAACAAAAACGACCGGAAGATGCTGTGGTAGCCGTCATACAACCGTGGCACCAGCGCATGGATGTTCGCGAATCGGATCTCGACAGTCGCGCCGTCCATGACCGTTGAGTGGACTGGGAGTGTCATGCGTTGGAGGTAGTTTCCCGTGGTGGCGATCGTAAAGAGCTCCTGGAAAGTCGCTTGCGCGTATCCGAAGAGCTGGGCGTTCTTGTTGGAGCTCGAGCCTTCTTCTGGGATCATGATCATCACCTGGATGTGGCGGTCGCGCATTGCAGCAGTATAGCAGTCCACGTTGAAGCCCATGGCGAAATGTGGGTTCCGCGACTTGCGTCGCTCGCTCCAGTAGCTCTCTGCTTCCAGGAGCACGGGCGGCTCCTCGTCCTGATGATTAGAGACCGCATTCAGCAGATCCGACTCGTGTCCGGGCAGTGGAAACTCCCGCGTGACGCGCACTTCAACGCTGACTTCAGTCGGCGGCTTGCCACGTGGAGACTTGGACTTGGACGGCTGTGAGAGCATGCTGAGCGCTCCGCGCATGATATTCTGCGCCGAGCGCGTCGTTGTCTGGATCGAGTTGCCATCCACGCCCATACATGACACGAAGAAGTGGAGATGCGCAGGCTCCAGCGACGACTGCTTGCAGGGCTCTGTCTTCGCAGAGGCCGCCAGTGCTTCGCCCACCACGGACTTCAACGCCGGAGCATCCGCGTGCGTTGAAGACGAGACCGGCGGCGTTGGAGACGGCGCCGGGACGCTAGACACGACGGCAAAAGGGTCGTCGATGAGCGCATGACTCACGTGAGCAACTGCGAACGGGTCGAGCGCTGGCAGCGCTGGAGAAGCGCGTGGCGAGTCGCCAAAGTCGATGAGATTGGGGCTGGAAGGCGTCGCCATGGCGAGCGGTTTCTAGCGGCTCGTAGCGGACCACGAGACCACGGATCGAGCTGGGAGCGGGCAGAGGATCAGCGCAGCACACTGATTGACGAGGATACTCCAGCCAGGGCCTCGCAGAGTTGTTGGCAGCGGCGTCGCGAGGAGCCCGAGTCGTCCGCGGCTTCTTCTCCACGCCCGTGGTCGAGTATGGGGGTTCCCGTCTTGAAGACGCCACCGTCAGTTACAAGTGACGACATTACCGGTTTTGAACCGGTATTTGAAGCCCTGTCCCCTCTCAAATTGCAACACTACACCACGCGGTTGCAGCATGAGAGTGCCACGTGGAGCCACATGAGGCTGAATGGGAAGATGGACACCACGATGGGGCAAGATGGAGAGGCAACATGGAGTTGCTCGACGCTGTATTGATCAGGATAAACAGATACTACACAGCTTCGTCCTCTAGCGGGGACTTTATAGTGTCTCCGGGAGCTTATTCGATGGCGACCCACTCGTCCTCTGGGAGCTCGCCAGAGTCCTTGATGATCACCTCCTGGTTTGGGGAGCCACCGCCCGAGCCTTCTGCCTCCACGGCCTTGACGACGTCCATACCCGAGATGACACGACCGAACACGACGTGGCGGCCATCCAGCCACGACGTCTGGACCGTGCAGATGAAGAACTGCGAGCCGTTGGTGTTGGCACCAGCGTTCGCCATGCTCAAGGTGCCGGCACCAGTGTGCTTGCTGTAACGGACAACCTACGGTTAGCACTCTTGAGAGAGATCAATCGCGTGGCAAAAGGGAGGACACCGTACAGCTTGAAGTTCTCGTCCTCAAACTTCTCGCCGTAGATCGACTCGCCACCCATGCCGTTGCCGTCAGTGAAGTCACCCTGCAGCAAACACAACCACGACACCTCCATCAGCCTCATGTCGCGGCAGCTTCCAGCGACTGTGGACAACAGTTACGTACGCCCTGGATCATGAAGTTCGGGATGATGCGGTGGAACGAGCTGCCCTTGTAGTGGAGCGCCTTGCCCTTCTTGCCCACGCCCTTCTCGCCCGTGCAAAGCGCGCGGAAGTTCTCCACGGTCTTTGGCACCGTCTTGCCGTACAGGCCCATGACCACACGGCCGGCGTCCTTGCCGCCGATCGTGATGTCAAAGTACACCTGGTTGGTCACCTTCGGACCCTTTCGCGCCTCGGCCGTCACGGCCATGAGCGCGACGCACAGCGCCGTCAGCGCGAGCGCGAGACGCACCAACTTGTTCGCCATCTTGGTCTCAATTCTCTCTCTCGCAGCCAAAATGGAGTGAGCTCAGCGGAGCTGCCAAGTGCATCAGATCTTCAACTCTTTTTACGAGCCGATGTTACGAGAGGTTGGCGTAATTACACGGCGACACTTCAAGTCGAGGCGAGGATTCCAAAAAGAGGTTGAATAAGATCAAAACAAGGTGCAGTCGTGATTGCGGTTGTAGTGTAGCCATCTCGATGGACCGCCTTTCTCATGTGACGCCAAGCAGCGTTGGATGATTACCAAAATGAACGGTCGGCGAAACGGATGATGATGTGGCGAACTGTGGCCATCAACAGACCACGAATGAACTGTGTGTTGGAGACGTCCACACGGTGCGTTGGGCTCAGCAGCTCTCAGTAATGCAAGTGAAGTAGTTGAACCTGTGGATGTGACACCGCGTCGCTTGCTGAGACCGTCAAAAAACGAGGCGACCCACTCAGAGTCAAAGGAACGAGGGACTGCACAGACATCTGAAGCGGTGCTGTTTCTAGCTGGAGATCCCAAGCCACATTTCCCATTCAATGGCAATACATACGCCTGGAACTGTGGCTGTACCTACAGTATTGATCATCGCCGAGGTATCGAGGTGCTGTGATGTGTGAGTCTTTTCGCACTAGCTCTGTGGAACTCAGCGATCGGCATGATAGCTTGCAGTTGAAGTTTGATTTTCGTAGCTCTTCTTTGTTTGATGTGGTTTGATGACGATACATGAGATATCGAGCCGGACACGACTTGCTGTTCACGTCGGAGACGCGGCAGGTACCAACGAGACCTTGATTGCCGACATGGTGGACGGTCACCTCACTCATTCCTCGTTTTACCCTTTCGTTTTCAAGCCTTCAACGGACACTTGACGATGGCCGAGGCTTCTCTCCAGCGCATTTCCGCCCACGAAACGACTGACAAGCCAGACAACTACGTTGCAATGGATCCTTCACCATCTCGGTTCGCTGTCCAGAACAAGCACGTGCGGGAGTGCATGGCCGAGTTCTTTGGTACCTTCGTCATGATCGCATTCGGCGTGGGTGTCAACAACGAAGTGAGCTTGAACGACCAGAAGAACGGGACGTGGTTGAGTATCACCATCGCGTGGGGTGTCGGTGTGATGTTTGGTGTACATGCCTCGGATGGCGTGAGTGGCGCCCACTTGAACCCCGCTGTGACTCTCACCATGGCCTGGTTCGGCAAGCTTCCGTGGTACAAGGTGCCCGGCTACGTCGTCTCGCAGGTCTTCGGTGCCTTCTGCGCGGCGGTGTGCATCTACATCATGTACAAGCCACTGTATGACGTTGTGGATCCCGACCGCACCACCGCACAGGGTAACTTCGCCACGTACCCAGCGGCTCACATCCCGAACGCCACGGCTTTCTTTACCGAGTTCTTTGCCACAGCCATTTTGCTTGCGTGCATCTTCATGTTTGGTGATCAGCACAACCGCCCAACGGCTCCATCGGCTGCTCCAGTCCACCTTATGCTTCTCATCTGGGGCCTCGGTATGTCGTTTGGCTCCAACTCTGGCTACGCGTTGAACCCGGCTCGTGACTTCGGCCCTCGCCTCGCGACTGCTGCCTGTGGTTGGGGCTCGAAGGTGTTCACGCTGAGCAACTCATACTTCTGGATCCCAATCGTCGCGCCATGCGTTGGTGGTATCTTCGGTGGCTACGCGTACAAGCTCTTCGTTGAGAACCACCACCCGCGCCAGATCGAGCAGCTCCCATGAAACCCCAGTCGCTCTGTTTGTGGATGCTAATCAAGAACCAATCGAAGTTCACTCCAAAGTTGTCATTTTGTTGGTCATTCCCTTGATCACTTGCTCTCTGCAGCACTCACGATACGAGTGATGAGTTCCACTGACGATGAAGATACGTAAAGCTGTCCAGGTATGAGTCCCGACGGCACTGCTACGAAAACCTCATCGTCTGGGTTCAGATCTGGTTGCTTTGAGAGTCTCACTAAACCATCGCAGTGCTTCAATGTAGACAGGCTCGATTGAGGTTCGTGGTTGAGCGTGACTAGCTTGTGCACGAAACCTGGAGACGACTGAGCGGATGATGAATTGCCTGCAAGCAGCAACTGGATCATCTCAGACCATTGAGGCTCACCCATATCGCTGTAGGAGAAAGTCTCCGCCTCCGCGCTGCTCGCTTGGATTGCTACCTTGATCTGATCGGACAACCACGCACAGGCAGACGCTGACGGCTTGTCGGTTGAGCTGATCGCATCAGCTGCATGAATCCATCGGTCGATTGGCCACGATGACAACCAGCTCAGACATTCAATGCTCTGAGCCCACATCACGCGTTGGTCGAACACTCTGCTATTCTCTTGCTCCGAAGCCTGGTGACTCGTGAGATAACTCAACACTGCGTTCTCACACAGAAGTTGAGTCATCGCTCTGGGCAGAGCCACACTCTTCAAACGCGTCTGTACGATCGATCCCACGAAGCACGCGATACGACAAAACGCTTCTTGGGTATCCAGGGAGAGTTCGTCTCGAATCGTTGTCTGCATCTTCACCACATAACCCGCATGGCACACAGCTGAGCTCGTCAAGGTCCAGCGGATGATGGGAGTCCAGGGGCTAGTCGTAGGCAGTTGGAAGTAGATACTTCGCTCGCTGTCTGTCTCAAGTTCGATATTCTTCACACCCAAACTCGTTAACGCGTGCAGTAACTCGTCCGGATCAACGTCCTTTGTCTCAGTAGTCGCGGCAATGTCGATGACGCTCGACGGGCAAGTCCACAGCGTGGAATCCGTGCGCTTCATCTTCATACCGGGGTAGCCGCATGCCTCAAGCGCTAGCTCAGCGATACGTGTCGCTTGGTGTGCGATGTAACACGCCTCTTCCGTAGTCGATACGCCAAGCCTATCCAGCGCTTTCGTCGCGGTCTCATCGTTGTTGAAACACAGACGAGATATCGCGGCTCCAGTGCTAGTGTCGGTGAAACTTCCAACGTACTTGATGGTCACTTGCACTGACAGATCTCGCAGGCTTCTGTCCACGCCAGATAGAGCACTCGTTCGCAACAACGTCACTCGCTTCAGAGCGGTGCTGATCAATCCGCTGTCAACTAGGATTGAGGCGAGAGACTGACCATGCTCGACAAAGCAGATCGAGTGCGCCGAAAAGGATGAGAACGCGCTCCTAAAAAGTTGGTCGAGCACATCAGCGGTGTTTCCATGGTCGGATCGGACTACAACGACTCGTCGTGTTGAGACGTGTGGACCCAAGCTGTGCTTGATCAACGCGTTTCGAAGAACGGAGAGGGAGAAAGCCTCACTGTCTACGCCACCGTAGGCGACAAGGTCAGCTGGTGTCACTTCCAGCACGACGAGATTTGATGGAGGCGTCTGTGATCCTTCATCAGATCCGATCCGCTCCACTGAGCTTGGAGGGACGGGAAACTGGGCTTCAAACGGTGATGTCAGCGCGACGATTTTGCGACTCTGAACCATCACGGCGATACCGAGGGAGACCTCCAACTCCAAATCATCCACGTCATGGCGCGTAGCGTGCGGAGATTCAAACAGTTCGTTTGAGTAGAACGCACTGACACCTTCAGCAGTCGACACTGTGACGTGGTTCACCTTGTTGGTACCTCTGAGATGGAGTTGATCATCGAGTACCACCTGTACAGCCTGGCCTCGGCCATCTTCCACAGCTTGGATAACTCGGATCTTGTACTTCTTCCCGATCGGCGCTTGGCGGATGTACTGCGTCGTGGGGCGAAAGAACAGCGTGACGTGCTCAGCAATGACGTTGCTGTGGCGAGGCGTGATCCGCTCCAAGAGCTTGGATCGAGAGGCGTCGTCTAAGAACAATCCAACGTACGCGACGTAGTTGTTCACGGGATTTCTTGTCACGGGGTTGGATCGCACCAACGCCCCCTCAAAGCTCGGAAAAAAGACGCGCGCACGATCGTCAGGCTCCCAACGCATGTACATCGCCATCACCTTGACGGCACCGACACCGTGCGAGTTTCGCTGTGCCACGCGAATGCATGTGGGTATATCAACGCATCGCATTTCGAGGATATGGAAGTCGGTGTGTGCCGTGGCTGCAGCGTTTTCGTAGCCTTCGTACTCCCAGCGCGTCGTGTTCGTGTTGTCAACAACAACCACGGCATTTCTTCCGTCGCGAAGAGCATCCTGGAACGTCCTCTGGCACGATTCGTGGGCCTTGGAGATCGCCTTCACATCAAACGCGTATCCTCGAGGCGTCTCGAAGTAGAAATCAGCAGAGCACACGACGCTATTCACGCCACGAGCCTCGCAAATCGCGACAACTTCACGTCCCAAAGTGCTCTTGCCGCTGCCCGGGATGCCACGCAGAACCACGACTTGCGCACACCCAGTGTTGGCGTGAACTGAAATTAGCTCGTCAACAAAAGCCTCAAGCTCTGGGTGTCGAAGACCCTGCAGGCGATCCACAGCCGAAGAGGGGGCGGCAATTGGAGGAAGACCAATGCACTGGATTGTCGAATAGTCTTGGTCATGTAGCTTTGGAGTCACCACGATGGTATTCCAAGCCAGACGTTGGCTCGAATTCGGCTTCGCTGACATCGCAGGCAGGCGGACAAGCACGCGATCCCCAAGGAGCTGGCGTGCACTCAGCCCAAGGCTCTGAACACGTAGCTGCAGAGCAGTTGCAAATCTGTGTACAGTATTCACAGAACTGGTGGAGAGCTGCAGCTCCTGGGACGACGAGCCAAATACCATATAGTCCAGTACGTCTTCTTCAGAGCGTCCATCACGTCCTCGACGCACAGGTCGACGTACACTGTCGATGAGATGCTGCAGCTCCACAAGGTCCTCCCACGTATTCACGCCGCATTCCACCAGCGGGAGCCGCGGCTTCGCCCTGTTGTCCGCAATTCCTTCCAAGTCGATCTCCAGCGCGATTTCCAGCGGCAACCGACTCTCTCGAATGCTCTGCTCGATCTGCGCGGGCGTTGGATCAGCCCACGCACCCTTCTTACCTCCTCCGCTCTTCTTGCCCTGAGAACTGGTCGGTGTGGCCCTTGAATTCACATTGTCGGAGGCATCTTTGGCATTGGCACGACGCGAAGACGGGCTACGACGCGCCATTTCAACCAATTCGAGTGCTTTCTTCAGCCACTAGTAGGTACGATGATGCCCCAGAGAACTGTTTGGTCAGTGGAGGTCGTGGTGCCGTTGCTAAAGCTGTAGTACGCTTCCCTTGGCGACGACACGTCCGCCCGTCGTCACCAATTGAGATTCCCAGGGAGCTGCTCGGGAAAGTGCGAACCCGTGGGTTCGCTGGACGGTGGGTCTCAGCTGGTTTCAATCATGTGTTTTATACAGTGTGAATATAGGTAGATTGTATGGATGTGTTCTAAACAGTAGCTGCAGATGGATGGATATCACGACCATCACTCACCAGAAAGGATAGATGGGTTCACAGTACCGGTACCACCAATTGCGCGTTGCATTTGCGCTCCTGTTCTTCCCAACCTCTACGGCTTGAGCTCTCGGTGGTTGCAGCTACAACCGCAGGGCGACAGCTCGCTCTTGCTCTCTGGCTCTTCGACCTCGACGTGTTTGGCGCTGGGTGGTGGCCGTTGCAGCTGCTCGAACGAATCGGCAGACGTCACGTGCATCGCTCTCGCAAACGCGCTCATCATGCCGCTGCCAAAATCGTCGGTCGAGATCCTGTTGGGACTCGTTGGCTTGGCTGTTTGCCAGCTCCATGAGGTCGAAGACGTCCTGCTTGACGCAACGGAGGATCGCATTGGTGAGCGAACGTCGGAATGCGCTGGCTCGTTCACAGCAATGCGCGGCTCATCAGTGTTGACCGAAGCGGTCGACTTGAGCAACTTCTCGATGACATCCGCCTTGGTAGGAGCGGACTGAAGGTGGCGACAGTCTTTGAGGACAGCGGCGTAGCGATTGCTACCTTGCAACGACCGAAGTAAGTGCATGACTTGGATTTCTTCGGGCACTGACATACCCATCATCTCGAGCGTCTGTACGTGGCGTTCCATGCGCATCAAGTGGTCAGCCAACGGTGTACTGTCATCTTCGAGCCTGAAATCCAGCCACTCAAACGCCTTGTCCATGACGCTGCCAAACGACTTCATGTGATACCGTTCGTGCAGCACCTTCCACAAGTTGGATGGCGGAGCGCTGAGCAGAACATCGCGCATGACATGGGGCTCGAGCGTCTCAATGATCGCTCGATTCGCGCGCTCGAGCTGCTGCTTCTCGGCGAGCGTGAGCCTCGCCGACTTGTTCAGTGCAGTGTTGTTGCCAGGTTCTACAACGTCCCATAACCCACGCTTCTCCAACTCACCCTGCAGTTTCGACGCCCATTCGGCGTGGTTCGGCCCAACTAGTCGCTCCATCTCTGTGTGGTGTTGACCAAATGTGACTCTGTCGGCCCACCCATGAGTAGCAAGGCCGTACTGTATTGGCCCAACGGGCTGCAACATCGAGAACAAATGACTGAGGTGGTTCTTTTCTCAGAAAGTTTGCCAACGGATCTCTTCCCAGAAAGTGTAGCCATTTGACAGGCCGGAACCACTGCGGACCTTAGTGTGGACCACCTCACACGTCCCATTTCACGGCGTCTCACGTGCAACGTGCAACTCGACTCTGCTCAGCATGGTGAGCGTGCGTGAAGCGATCGTGTTCGCAGCTCTCTTCGGCTATCCTTGCGCCGTGATCGCGTGGGAATGCTTCAAGGATCCGTCGTTGTTTGCGCTCCACCCAGCGATGAATGCTGTCGCAGCGCTGCTCTGCATGCCTGCGTACGGACACCTCACACGACTTTCTTTCCGGTTTGACACCAGCCTCTCACTGTTGTTGTCTGAACTCTCAGGGCGCTCTTCTGTATGTTTGAACGGAAGCAAACGACCAAGTATCAAACTCGGTATGAACAATGATCGCGGGCACGAACGAATCCGTTTTCTGCCACTTAGGTGTTTTGTGTGTGTGGCCGTTCAGTGTTCTCCTCACCAAGCTGCACCTCAG
>JAADVE010000612.1:0-15925 GCA_023334595.1 Pythium utonaiense
ATCTCCGTCGCCGTTTGAGCACTGAGACGCTCGAGGATATCATGATGCTTCGCTACAACAGGGACCTCTGGACAGTCAACACCGTGGACACCATCCGCAAATCAACAGCCGAGACATCTACCACTATTCCAGGTTTCTTCATGAGCACAACTGCGATTGCCATGTAGGAATACTAAGAAGTTCCCAAAAGTACAGTATTTATTTACTGCGCCCATTTTTCAGAAAGTATCTATTTGGTACTGCAGTACCGACGATCCCTGCCCTACGAGAACTCATGTGTGCATTGCTCGAAGAGCCAGGACGAGAGATTGATGGATTCGTCTGGATGAAATGAGACGGGGGTTGCTTTTCTATCAAACAACTTTCAATGTTTTGCTCCGGGAGAGGTCTCGATCTCTGCTGGGAGAACCAGCGCGTTATCGCAGTGTGGGCATCGCTCGTCCTCTTCTCCGAACTGCGTGAGGTCCTTGCGAAACGGCTTGCGGCACTGCTTGCACACAAACGCGAGCTCAGTTGCTGGCACAAGAGCATGGTCGCTAAGCTCGAAATGGCACTCGGAGCAGTCGAACCAGCGACTGCAGCACGGCGCGCGGAAAGAGCACTGCAATAAACACTCGTAAATGGCCTTGCTAGAACGCGGCTCACAAGGGATGTCGTACCTGAACGTTCGTGATGTGTTTGCACATGGTGTGGGGCCCTGGCTTGCGCCTGTGTTGAAGAAAGAGAAGAGAGGCCATGGTGCTCGAAGGAAGTACTTCAGTCTAATTTTACTCCAGTGTCGGTACAGAAATTCAGCCAGGGGATCAGCTCCTTCTCCGCTCCATCAAGCACGACAAAAAATATGGCGACGCTCTCCGCTCTCTCGCCCGACGACATCTACGCGAAGGCGAACCACTTCCATGTGGACCTGGCGGCTGAACCGTTCCTGATCTCGCTGATGAAGCAGGCAGTGATCACGCCACTGCCGCCTCAGTGGACAGAGATCATCGAAGGCAACGAGATCACCTACCGCAACGAAGTCACTGGGGAGACCCAGGACACCCATCCAGCAGACACGTACTTCGTCAAGCAGATACACGAGCTACGGCGTTTCCATAGTGAGCAGGAGGCAGCCGAGAACCAAAGCAGCGAAGGCGGTGGATCGACAGCACCAGCAGCCTCCGGTTGGATGGAGTTTGAAGACCCGGAGGGTGCAAGCGGCTCCAAGTACTACTATGACTTCGTTACGCAAAAGACCCAAGCTGCGAAGCCCAAGGATGCCACGCGGCGAGCCCAGGTGCAGCCGAACAGCACGAATCTTCTCCCTCGTTCTGCTGCCAAGATCTTCGAGCACGCCACCACTCTCCATAAGAAGCCGTCCATGAAAAAGTAAGTTGTTTGCACGCTCTTCTTCTTCTGGATCGAACGACTCATTCAGGATGATATGTAGCCTGGATACACTGGAGATTCTGTGCTTCACGTCGTGGTGGACGGAGAGTGCGCTCACGGGTAGTAAGAAGAGCTACTTGCAGCTCTACTTTTCTATTCCAACACGTCACTTTCAGATCGTTCTCGACGACTCGGAGGACGTCTTCACGATCTCCCACCTCGTCGGTCCGACTGGGCGAGTCGTGAGTGCGTGGGACTTGCACATCGGTGCACGACTGCAGATTCTCGGTCGTTGGACGACGCTGATGCAACCCAGTCTTCTCACACGCCAGTGGCTTGATCTCCACGAGAAGCAGTTTCAGAATACCAAGCTCGAACTCGAAACGGAGCTTCTCAAGTACGAGCTTCAGAGTGGGCGAACCCGCAAGCCTATGACGGGGAAACTGCTGTGCGCCGACCCACACAAATCGGTGAGTGGTGTTTCGCTGCGCAAACTCATCGAGGACATGGAAGCCCTCAAGTCTCGACTGGCAAAGTACCGTCCGGATGTTGCACGTCTCTTCGTGATCCCGTACGAGTCCGAAGATCCATGAAAGCAAGTACGACAGAGTGCAGCCACTCTCAACATGGATACACTCCACTGTACCCACTTGACTGAGCAGCTCAGGTCATGGCTGTTTCCCAAGAATAGATAGCCATGTCATCTCGTTCTGTCGCCTCATAGACTGATACAGGAGTTGTACTCTAGCACACGAGCTGCGTCTGTAGTCTCTGGAGGCCATTCACCATGACGATCACCACGCGCTCCAAGCGAGTGTCCATGTTTGGCGCGGCGCCGACGCCGTCGTCCGTTGGTCCTGGGGCGTACGCGCCAGAGAAGCACGGCACGAGCTTCAAGAGTGAGCACCGTCCTCTCTATTCGGGATTTGCGACGTCTGATAAACGCGATCTGAATGCCAATAAGACGACGTCGGCCATCACGCCAGGCCCAGGCGCCTATAGTGCGTCCGTTCAAGACCAGACTGGCTACGTCAGCTCTACCACAGGCGTCCAATCGAACATATTCGCCACCAAGATCTCTCGTTTTGCTCCGAGCGCACCAGGCTCTACGATCTTTCTCCCGTCGTCGATCCAGGACAATCCGGGACCTGGTGCGTACTCTTCAGAGCCCGCTCCGCCTTATGTGCCACCCAACCAGCACGATGATACACGGCCAAATGCCCGGCCGATCGCCCCATTCAAGCCCTCCGTCCCAACGATTCCAAGAAAGGAACAGAGCTACGGCTACGCGAAAGACCCGCAGAATGGCGAGCTCCGGCTTCAAGCACAGCCGTCCAATATCTACTCTGGTTTGGGCCAAGACACAGTCGGTCCGGCAGCGTACAACTCCCACGCGGCGATCTGGAACGAGCGAAAGAATGTCGCGCCATCAATCAAGTCGACCGTCAAGCGTGAAGTCTGGGAAGAGTACAACACCCCCAGACGAGAAGTGCCAGGTCCAGGACAATATGATCCTTCAGACGCACGAGGAATGAGAGGAAGCAGCAAAAAAGCCGGAGGTGGAGACCGACCATCAGCGGTGTTCGCTTCACGGGTTCCGATTCTACCAGACCCTAAGCGAGCGGAGCACTACGACCAGGAGAAGGATCTGGAGATCATGGCCAAAGAGCTGCGAGCACCGTACAAGCCACGCAGCCACAAGAGCAAGGTTGAGGCATTCGGCTCAACAACAGGACGTGCTGATATCGCCGTGCAGCTCAATGCTCCGTACAGCTCACCAACTTTCAAGGCCACTCCTGGCCCGGGAAAGTACGCCGAGCATTCGCCAGGCAACTTCTCCGGATTTCGCAACGGTTCAATGAAGAAGGCGAGCCACAAGCCACGAGGTGCAGCCTATCGGGACGACCAGCATATCGGGTTCACGAGCGCAACAGAGCGATACTGTATGACTAAGGTGAAACCCAGCTCGTCGCCTGGCCCTGGCGCTTACAAGAGTGAGACGCCGCGAACAGTCGAGAAAGCAGTCAAGAACAAGCAGACCGTGGGGCGCTTTGGTGTGTTCGGCTCGACCTCGGAGCGCCACATCTGGGAGAGACTCGAAACCATGGAGCCTGACGACGTTACCCCAGGCCCAGGCGCTTATGACAAGCCTGTAGAGACCCACGGCGGCCACTTCCCGATGCTCGTGAGCTCCGCAGCTTTCAAATCGTCGTCATCTCGTTTCGCGCGGCTTGCCAACCCACACGCCTCGCCCCACGTCCACTGCGTGGGTGATACGACTGTTCCTGCTGTGGGCCAGTACAACCTGAGCTTCGTCGGTGGTTCGCCTGGATCTACAGACGCATCTATGAATCCAGAAGACGTGCCGCAGACGTCTCCGCTCCACTCGGCAAGAGCTCCGTTCCTCTCTACAGCTGAGCGATCGGTGTTTGACGCCAAAGAGACTAAGTACGTGCCTGGGCCTGGCCAGTACGAGTCCGATATGGAGCTTGATACCAAGACGCCTGTGCTCACGAGGTCGCGAGAGGTGCGAGCGACGCTGGGCAACGAGCAGCGGTTCCGTGTGCGTCCGCGCGTGCCTGCCCACGTGGGTCCAGGCGCGTATGCGATTCCAGGAACCGTCGGTACCAAGAGCTTCAACGTCACGATGACTCCGAAGCCGGCAAGGTGACTGAGAATCCAATCCACGTACTTGCTCATAGTTCACTCGGTTTTAGTTCAAGTAGTTATGTCGACGGCCACGTGGGCGGGACTGGTTTCTGTGCTTCTGCCTAAGGTGTTGGCTCTGGAGACGAGAGCGAGGACGCCAGAGGAGGGGAGGAGGGTCTTGAATAAATGATACTTGGTACTACTGGATTGGGGGGGTCAATCTCCGCTAAACCACCTAACTATTATGCCTTGCTCAGGCGAGGCGCCGAGTTCTTCTTCCACCGCAGGAACGCGCGGTAGGCGAACTGAAGGAAGTCCTGGATTGTAATGAGTCCGTCACCGTTGCAGTCCACGACGTCCATGAGCAGCTGTAGCTCGTCTTGCGTCGCGTACGCATCTGCATGTTCCAATACACGAGAACCTACGAGTCAGTATGAACCCACAGAAACAACGTGTTTGCAAAGAGGACTCACCGCTGTCTTGCTCGGCCAGCAGCACGGTAAAGCTCTCTTCAAGCAACACGCCCGTGCCGTTCACGTCCAACAGGCCGAAGTACAGTCGCAGCGCACTCCACTGGGACGCTGTGAAAATCTCGAGCTTGTTCTTGCCTGGAGCTGGCACGGCCGCGACTGTGGGCGATGCAGGAGTCATAACCACAGGTACTGCAACCTGGACTTCGTTCACGCTCGTAGGGAGCGGCGACTCCAAAACCTCTGGGGTCGCCGCAGTCCCAACCGTGATATCATCGATACTCCGTCGCTTCTTCTCAGTCGTAGGACGAGCGTACGGGCCAGCAGCTGGTGTGCTTCCGCTGGGCGTGACGATAAACGTAGGTCGATCCAAGACCGTCTCGTTGAAGTGGATGCCAAGGTACTTTTCACAGAACCGCATGAAGCCAGGGCACAAGCGCAGCCCACTGCCAGTGCTTGCACGCCGTCGAGGCTTGTTCGTTCGTACGTATGTGAACATCGGAGTCGCTGCCGCTTGCTTGGCTTTCTGCTGAGCTGCGGCGGCTTGTGCACGCTCCACGCCCTCCGTGCTTGAGTGGTCGACAGATCGTCGATCCTCTGGACGAGTCACGACTTCGGTGAGAGTAGGCAGCACCTGCGCAGGCGACGGAAGCACCAGCTCGCTTCCGACAGAGGAGTGCTCTTGCATCACGTTGGACGCTGACGATGGAACTGGCGTCGCGATTGAAGCGGCAACATCTAGTGTCGCACGAAGCTGGCGACAGACCACAACGAGCTCGTAAAAATCGACGGGCAGGAACGGAAGCTGCTCACTCAGGTACTTTTTCACGGAGTCTTCCTCACTCGTACCGCTGAATTCCACCTCGCGGTGTTCGCTTCGTGTGTGCTGACGATACTCAAGCAGGCGCCGCCCACTGTTGGCAGCTTGTCGCTCCCACGGAATCAAAAGCGTGGCGCCCATGTTGTGATTGGTGTTGCAGTACTCAGGGGCAGAGAACACCGTGATGACAGGAGCAAGTTGCTGGATCATGGCCTCGTCATCTACCGCGCCTTCCTCAGCCTTGTCCCGACTCTTAAAATGCTCGCGGAACCCGTCTTCCTCGAGCTCATGGGCTCGAATAATCGCCAGTAAGCCGTTGCGCTGGAGGAATTCTCGACACACCTGTTCGTTGAACGTGAACGAGCATCCTCGCACAGTGTTTGGAGCAAATGCTTCAGCCTGCGAGTGAGTGTCCTTCACTGGATCTGCCCAAAGCAAGTCGCACAGCGCTCCGCTTGGATCTGGCTCCACGAATCGGTTCACCTTGTCGTTGATGTCCTCTACATATTGAATACTCGGTGACAGTCCGCCGTGGACGGCAAGGAACTCGCCAAACGATGTGGTCACTCTTGCAGCCAACGGCATGCTCTCGAAGCACTTGATCGTGCGGTTGTACACCGTGAGACCGTACTTCTTGAGGCACTCGGCGCGGAAGCCGTAGAAAGTACTCAGTGAGCGACACTCGTGGTTGCCGCGCAGTAGGTAGACCTGGTTGGGAAACCGGATCTTGAACGCGAGTAGCAACAAGATGATCTCGCAGGACGATACGCCGCGGTCTACATAGTCTCCCAGGAACAGGAACGGGTTTGACGGTGACGGCTGGCCGTGGACGTTAAACAGCTCGACGAGGTCACTGAACTGGCCGTGGAGATCGCCGACGACTGTGAATGGGGCGCTGGCACTGATAACATTCGTCTCCAGCGTCATGACACGCGTCGCCTGCTGGATAATTTCGATTGCTGCTGTGACGGAGATTGTCTCACCACGTTTGAATGTCGCCATGATCTCGATCGGATCAACCACCGTCGGTGCGTCATCTTCAACCTGGTTGCTGCCTTGTTCTGGGCGTGAGATCGTCGGCACTGGTAGCTGGGCAAAAAACTGGACGACGCTCTTGTCGATGTCTTCGTTCGGTTGTTTCTTTAGCATCTTGCTGAACATCGCCGTGTCCGTGGAGACGCGGCGGTGGTGCTGGTGGCCGTGGGTCTGCTGCTGCTGCTGGAGCTGCTGGGTCACGCTGAGCCGCTTCAGTGGCCCCGCTTCCCCTTCGTCCAGGCTCGTTCGTCTTCCAGGGGTCCGCTCTGTGAAGGCTCGCAGCTTCACAGGAGTGTTGGGTTGTGTCCCTGGAAGTAGCTGCGTCGCTTTGTGGTCGTCAACTTCTTCCTGGTTCGAGCCGTCGCTCGCAGGGTTTTCACTCACGGCGAAGTCGAAGCTGCGGTGGTTACTGTCGAACTTCCGTGCGAGCGACCGCACGTTGCCTCCGTGGGGCGTCGTCGGTGTGGGGCGATGGCGATGAAACTGCGGCTGCGGTGTCGATGGCTGCACCATCTTGACAGCTGCAGCCTCTTCAGTTTCCTCTTCCTGTGGAATCGTCAGCGATGGGAAGCCCTTGTTCGCCGGCATGCTCGTGGTCTTGGCCGCGGTCGGGCTGGGCAAGCCGTTCCCTGGGACGGACGCGAGAAACGCGCCTAGCTTGCTCATATCGGACGGACGCGCCGATCGATCGGATCACGCGACGAGTTGCTTGCTGGCGACGAAATGAACGCTCGACGTGCGGTGCCGACGTCACACCCACGCGCTCTTCTTCTCCGCCACGGGCACGTCGCTCTTCGCCCGTGTTGCCTTTCGGAAGATCCCACACGGCCACACGCCTCGGCCCAGTTGGATAGCGAAGGCTAATTTCAGCCTACTGAAGAGCCGAGGTAGCCAGTGAGCGTGGCTGCTATTCCGAGAGGAGCTCAGACGATCCGAGCCTTTTCTCCGGCGGTGATCAGAACCAGCAGCGCCGCGATACTGTAGCAGCCTCCAAGAGTGTCTTCTCCCAGCTCCATAATAAGCGCCACGAAGATCCGGAGACCACAGACGAACGCCTTCGACAGGATGCTCTCGGCGGCAGCTTCAACTTACAGCTCGTACGTGCGATACACGGGCGTGCGGCGTCGGAAGATGAGCACGAGTGGCCGTGGTGAGCACCGCAGCACGTCGGCTACATCTGTCACTCGGGCCTCCCGCACGCTCCAGTCGTTAATGGACAGCAGCATGTCGCCGACGCCCACACGCGGCGACAGCGTAGCCCCCAGCGCCGCCGCTCCATCGCTGTGTACGACGGAGACCTCGAGGTACGGCTTGCCTCTGCGTTCCTCAAGCCGGAGCCCGAGCTTGTCGTCCTCCTCTCTAAAGATCACGTAGCACTGCGACGACTCAGCACGCTCTCGTTGCTTGCGGATGTCCTCCCTCGACGAAGACGAGTAGTCACCGTAGCCTCCTCCTCCTGAAGTGCTTCTCACCGACGCCATGGACATGGGACGGCCCAGCCCGGCACGGTCTCTCCTTCTGTACGTATCGGAGACCAAGGGATCGAACTCCACGCGCGGCCGTCGGAAGCGCAGCACCGCGGGCCGCACGCCGCTCTCGAGGATCATCTCCACGTCGCTCATGGGCATCTCGCTGCGGTGCGTGCTGTAGTCGTTGATGGACACAAGCAGGTCGCCATCCTGCACGTTCCACATCCCCGGCAGCGAGATGTTCACGCGGTGGGCGTCCACGACGCTTGGGAAGCCCGAGGCGTTGCACGGCACCAGCTCCAGCTCGTGCTGGCGGTTCTGCCACACAAACACCTCGTACTCGAGCAGCGCGGGCGAGTTGCTGTTGCGCGGGGAGGACGCGAGTGAGCGACCGCTGCTGCCGCTGCTCGTACTGCTGTGGAAGTCGGCCCACACGCTCACCTCCGAGCCCGTGAGCGGCGCCGTGCTGCGCGTGATCTCCCCCGGGTTGTGCAGGTAGTTCTCCCTCGCTCCTCTCTCCCCTCCTCTCCACTGCGCGCCTCCGCTGTCCGCTCTCCTCCACCGGACGTCTTCCTCGTCGTCCTCCGCCTCCTCCGCTGCGTCCACGCCGCCTCCTCGGTACGCGTACCCCATCGCGTACCCGTCCTCGAACACCATGGTCGTGCGCACGCCTCTAGGCGGCCGTGGCGACGCAGCCGACGCGTGCGTGGGCCGCATCGTCGCGTTCTCACGGCGCCGCCCGCGGACGGAGGCACTGGACGCACTGGACGCCGCGCGCACGCGTCGCGACAGCACGTAGCGACGCACGAAGCGCTGCAGCACGCGCGCGCAGGCGTCGCGCTCGTACGTGCGGTTGAGGTAGCGGCGCATGGAGCGCTGCATGAGCACGGCGCCGCGCAGTTGGCGGTCGCGCTCGGCCACGACGCGCGCCCAGTCGGCGGTGGCGTCGTCGTACGCGTCGGCCGCGTCCTCCGCCGCGCGTGGAGACGCCGATGCGCGCCGCCGATGCATGCCGTCGAGATCACCAACAAAACGCCAACGAATCGCCGACGAATATGGAGAAGGTGGTGGTGGTGACCGACTCCCCCATTGATTGATGGACCCACCGCAATGGGGGCCCGCAAAAAGTTGGCGAAGACGCACCTAAGAGAACACCCACGCTACGTACCGCATCGCCAGTCAAAACGGTGGAACATGGCTCGTCTGAAAGGGTTCGAAGTTCGAAGATTTGTTGGCGAACATGACGGCCAACAAATCGCGGCTCGGATAGACTTGCAGTCTAAACCCACGGAGGCAAGAACACCACCAACAAAGAAGCGAGGGAGCTTCTCGCGCAGGTGCATCTCGCCAGTGGCGAACTGACTGCGCGGCTGGCCGTGCTGTACGGAAGCGCCACTTTCTCGCTCCATGACGGAGGCATTTCTCTGGGCGGAAGCTGCGCTGGTGTCGCGGTTGTTGCAGTTCCAGTGGCCAGTCCGGTCGGGCTCGTCTGGTTAGTCCCTTAGTCCCGAAACAATGTGGACCACATCGGATTTGAGATAGCGCTAAATCAGTAGGGTAGCCTCGTGAGCTGCAGTTGATTATGCTCGCGAGGAGGATGGGGAGCAGAGGGACGACGTCGGCAGGACCGCCTCTCGCAACGAGTCGAGTCGACCACCGCGGTGGCTGATCCTGGCGGGGAAGGTGGCTGAATTCATCACCCTACACTGCAGTGCGTCGATCTCGCTACGCTTCATGACACCTACTGCATGCTCTGGAGTGTGTCGGGCGCTTGGCTAGTCTCACGTAATGGAGTCAGCGCACCCATTTCGTGGAAGAGATCCTATAACTTCGCTCTGTCGCACACGCACGTACGCGGCGTTTCAGGTGGATGCGGACGCGTCAGAAGCTCAGGAGGACAGAGCAGTATGGTGGTGAATGCGGAGGTTGATATTTAGTCTACACATGGATGAAGCCTTTCTAAGCAGCTAAGATGGAGTGGCGACTGCCGAGTCCATGCACTATGAACTCGGTCACGCGTCGCCGATCTACGGCGGGCTCGCACTGTCTAGGCGAACCACGCCGTGAGGTACACGTAGTCCTGGATGAGCTCGTGGAGGATGAGATCGAACTCGGGCACGTACGTCATGAGGAAGTACGTGGTGGTCATGGTCGTGAAGCCCGAGACGTAATGCCAGCGCTGGTGCCACTTCTCGTAGCGCTCGCCTCCGGGCATACCGCAGTACAGCCACGTGAAGCAGCACATGATACCCTGCGACAGCTTGATTGCGAGGATGCCGTACCATTCGTTCTTGAGTGTGTGCATCGCGAAGAAGATCCACACGATCGCAAGCGTCGAGCTGATCAGCGCATCCACGGCGAGGTACTTGGTCTCCTTGGAGCGGTGGAACATACTGGATGCAATCGCCGCGCCGAACTGGAACAGCGAGCAAAAGTACTGGCCGCACGACAGCGACATGAGACCGGCGATCGCGTACACGATGTTGGAGAACATGAGACCGTCCTGCCACTCGCGCTTCGGGTGACGGTGGTGCGCCTTCATCTTGCGGATCGGATAGTCGCCGGTCACCGCTGGCAGCTTGCGCACATGACTCGAGCACTTGGCCTCGCTTTCGCTGCCCGAGCTCAGACGTGCGCGCAGAAGCTCCACGCCGCACAGACACATTGCAAAGAGTGGAGGGTGGGAGCCGGGGTCGCTTGGTGTCGGTGTGGGGCTTCGAGGAGTGAGCGCAACGCACGCGGAGCTTGGAGCGACCCAATGCCCAATCCGAATCCAACCGGGGGGATGATCCACTGATGCCCCACAGCTGGTCGCACAATCGAATGGCTTCCTGCTCGACCGAGGAGCTCAGGTCGGGTCTTACCCGGGTTTGAAACGGCTGCGCCGACTATCGGTCCAGTACGAAAAAGACCATAAATATTAGGCAGCTGAGATCTATTTAAGGTGCATCGAGCCGAATACAAATTGGGTGCTGGTCGCATAGCAATGATTCAAAATCTTGATATACGCGTTTACAGTACGCACGTGGGTTTCGAAATAGGTGTTTAAAACTCGTAGGTGATCCTGGCCGAACCCCCAGGATTGTGTGATGACTGCCGGTGTCCTGCTTCGCAGTTGCTGTGGAGCCGATTGCTTGGACACTGACTGGCAGCACCTCGCAATGAAGAGGTGGTCGAGCAGCACTCCGTGCACCTGGAACTAGACGACGCCAGAGTAGAGACCTGTGCCCTCAATCCTAGCACTGCTTGTGGAGAGTCCTCCTTCCAGCGCTCCAATTCCGAAGCCTCTCCTCTGCGACACCCACGCACCCCATCGTTCACCCAGCTGGCTCGCATCATAGACAACGACACAATCGTACACGTGCTAATCACACGGTCTCACACCACCAAAAAACCAAGCTCAAGGTCCTCTCAGTTTCACATGCGGCGACTGCAACATCGCACTGAGTGACACACGCACACCCAGCTTCCTTCTCTTCTCTTCTCACATCTTCTCTTCTCACGCCGTCACGCGTGGGTGAAGCCATCGCGAAGAACGCCCGTGACTCGATTCTTCCCGCTTGCGTTTAGTCAGTCAGTCAGTTGACAAGCGTCCTAAACTTATGTAAACCACACCATTTCCACCGCCAAGTATCAACCCATGAGACCTCACCTCCACAAGCATTTTCGCCATGTCTATAATCGTGATTCAAATATTCTTGATGAGTAGATTAGTAAATTTTACATACTGTAAGGGTGAATAGGTAGTATTACAGTTTAATGCGTCTAGATTACGAGTCGACCCCGTCGCCTCAAGCAGCTCCATTGCCATCTCGCACATCCACACAACTCGCATTTCTGCCTAGATCCGCGCCTCTGAACGTCTCCACGATGGCCGCCGCTGCGCCTCCCCCTGCCCCCACGGCCGCCGCCGGCACCGACCTGCTGCCTGGCTTCTCTGCGCTGACCCTCAACGCCTCGTCGGCTCTCTCGCCGTCGCCGCTCTCTATCGACGAGAAGCTCGCGAAGCTCGCGGAGGTCACGGGCGCGCCGCTGTCGCCTGCCCAGGAGCAGCGTCTGCGCGCTCTCTTCGAGCGCAAGGCCCACCCCGTGGCGTACGACGGCTTCGAGCCGTCGGGCCGCGTGACGCTGGCGCAGGGCCTGCTGCGCGCGCTCAACGCCAAGCGCCTGATTGAGGCCGGCTGCGAAGTGCGTCTGTGGGTCGCGGACTGGCACGCGCTGCTCAACAACAAGTTTGGCGGCGACCAGAAGAAGATCCAGAACGTCGCTGCGTACATGATCGAGGTGTGGAAGGCACTGGGTCTGGACGCCGAGTCGCAGCCGAACCTGAAGATCCACTTGGCGTCCACGGAGATTGCGCGCCACTCGAGCGCGTACTGGTCGCGCGTGCTGGACATTGCGGGACGGTTCTCGGTCGAGCGCGTGCAGCAGTGCGCACCGATCATGGGTCGCAGCGTCGACGAGGCGACGTGCAACACGAACCGCATCATGTACCCGCTGATGCAGGTGGCTGACGGGTTCTTGCTGGACGTGGACATCTACCAGTTGGGCGCCGACCAGGAGACTGCGAATGAGCTCGTGCAGGAGTACATCGACTTGAAGGACGACCTGAAGGCCACCAAGGCGCCGGCGTTTGTCTCGCACCCGCTGCTCTTCGGTCTCAAGCAGGAGCAGGCCAAGATGAGCACGACAGACGCCGAGTCGGCGATCTACATGGACGACACGGCCGCCGAGCTCAGCGTCAAGGTCAAGAAGGCATACTGTCCGCCAGGCGACATCAACCAGAACCCGATTCTTCAGTACATGAAGATGATCGTGTTCCCGTTCCACGCCGAGGAGGGCATCACGCTCGAGCGCAGTGAGAAGAACGGCGGCAACCTGAGCTTCAAGACCTACGCGGAGCTTGAGGCTGCGTACGTTGGCGAGCAGGTGCACCCTGCGGATCTGAAGCCGTGCCTGGTCAAGTACCTGAACAACCTGCTCGAGCCGGTGCGTGCCCACTTTGCGAACGGCGAGCAGAAGAAGCTGTGGACCAACATCAAGAAGATGAAGGTCTCGCCAACGCCTGATGGTGACAAGCTCGTGACGCTCTCGATCCCAGCGTACCCAGAGACCGAGCAGCGCGTGTGGAAGGAGTCTTCGCTCTCGAATGACGACCGTTACGCCGTGAGCCGCGTCGTGGGCGAGGAGTGCATCCAGGAGAGCGAACTGAAGGTGCTGCTGGAGAAGAAGGTCAACCCTGTGTGCTACGACGGCTTCGAGCCTTCGGGGCGCATGCACATTGCGCAGGGCGTGCTGCGTACGGTGAACGTGAACCGCCTGACCTCGGCCGGTGCCGTTTTCCGCTTCTGGGTCGCGGATTGGTTCGCGATGCTCAACAACAAGATGGGTGGCGATATTGAGAAGATCCGCACCGTCGGTCGCTACATGGTGGAGATCTGGAAGTCGACGGGCATGGACATGACCAACGTCCAGTTCCTCTGGGCTTCGGACGAGATTATTGCGAACGGCGCGTTCTACTGGCTGCGCGTGATGGACATTGCGCGTCGCACAACGCTCGCCCGTACGGTCAAGTGCTGCACGATCATGGGTCGCAAGGAGGGCGAGGGTATGCCAGCGGCGCAGATTATGTACCCGCTGATGCAGTGCTCGGACATCTTCTTCCTCAAGGCCGATATCTGCCAATTGGGCATGGACCAGCGCAAGATCAACATGCTCGCGCGCGACTACTGCGATCTGATCAAGGCTAAGTTCAAGCCGATCATCATCAGCCACCACATGCTCATGGGCCTGAAGCAGGGCCAGGAGAAGATGTCCAAGAGTGACCCAGAGTCAGCCATCTTCATGGAGGATGCGGCCGAAGACGTGTCACGCAAGATCGAGAAGGCGTTCTGTCCTGAGGGCGTGGTCGAGGCCAACCCTATCCTGGACTACATGAAGCACATCATCTTCCCACGCTTCGTGGAGCAGGGTGTGGCCGTGAAGCTCGCCAGTGGTGCTGACAAGACCTTTGCCGCCTACGAGGAGCTGGAGGCGGCTTTCGTCGCGAAGGAAGTGGCCCCAGCGGATCTCAAGGCTTCTCTGTCGACCCACCTGAACGAGTATGTCTACCTGCTCACTGTTGTGATGCCGCTGAATCTCTTACTGACTGTTGTTTGTGTCTGGTGTGTAGGCTGCTCGAGCCTGTGCGTGAGCACTTCTCCAAGGGGGAGGCTAAGGAGCTGCTGGCCAAGGTCCGTTCGTTCCGCATCACGAGATAAACGCATTGATCGTCGTGCTCAAGCGTGGACGAAAACACTGGAACATCCTCCACAGTACACATACTTCACCAAAGCTTGCATGCTGTAGTAGTCATACCCCTCGGAACCAACCTCCGCAGAACTCCTCCCACGACGAGCCCATTGCCTATGAAATGGGCCGTTCGTTCAAAAGTCTTCCTCCGACAGCACCTGTCTTATGATGTGTCCACGCTTCGCACGCTTGAACACCTCGATTTCAGTGCCCCTCACGTTGATCAGCACATGGAACTGGGCCACGTACTGCAAAACGCGTTTGCTCAAGTGGATGGTCTCCACGTGCACGTTGATGTACGACAGCGTCCGGTGGTGCTTCTGCTTCACCGCCTCGACTAGTTTCTCCAAAGCCTCGGGCTGCAGCTTTCGCTCTGTCGGTGGGAACACAATCAATCCAGTCTCATCCTCCACGTAATTGCCATTCACAGTCAACTCCAGTGACACGTCTTTGAATCGCTCAGGCGGTTCGCTCTCCATAAACTTCAGCAGCTCCATGATCGAGTTGTACGTGTAGTCGTTCACACCAATCTCCACATAGCGCGAGCTGTACTCGGTCGAGCGGAGTGTGCTTCGCATCATCTCCACCAGCGTCTGGTCACGCACCGATGCGAACGGGAGCTCGAGAAAGTGCACCGACGGATGTTGAACGAGAGCTTCTACAGCTTCGGCTGAGAGGCGGTGCACCTTATCGTCCGATGCGTCATAGATCGAAACACGCTCCAGCTTCGGGCATTTCTGGGCCAGCAAGCACGCGATCTCACTCGACTTGGACGCCTTGGACGGGCCCTCTCTGCCACCATCTTCCTCATCGCTATCTCTCTCGTCGAACAAGCCACCAAACTCGAAACCTACCGACACGAGGTGCGGCGCGGCGTCGATGATACGAAGCACAGGCGAGAGGTTTTTGTACGAGGAGTCGCTGCAGCTCGAGACGATCTTGAGCTCCTCAAGCTGAGGTCTTGGCGTCGAGACAAAGGCGTCCACGTACTCCTCTGTGAACGGTACGATCTTCCACGAGATCTCCCGGAGAAGCGGACACTGCTCGCAGAATTCCGCCCACACACCAACAGGCAGCGTCGGCCAGTCTTCCAGCATATCTGTGATACCTCCATGCTTGCTTGTCGACAGCAGGTACTCGATCTGCGGACAGTAGGAGGTCACAGCACGGAAGAACCGCTCGTACTGCGCCTCTGTGTGCGCGACGAACGCCGGCATCATGAGCACACGCAGCCCACCGTTCGCAACGGACCACCTCTGCAGAGCGTCACACAGCGCCATCCCCATCGAGTCAAAGCACTGCCAGTTCTCGTCTTCGTGGTTCATTGGCCCGCAGAGAAGCATGAGCGACTTGACCTTGGGGCACAGCCGCGAGGCGATCTCCAGCACTGCTGACACCATATCCAGCGGCACGAGTGACATGTCCAGGCGCACGATGTTCGGGAAACACTGCAGCAGCGACTCCCACCACGCGCGATCACGGTACTTGTTATTCACGATGTACGAGTAGTTCACGCACAAAATACCGGAGTGCACCACTATGCCCATGACGAATGTGAGCTCCAGTGCAGCCTCGCCCTCGCTGGTGGCGCGCTGCAGCAGCTGCACGTGTTCCTCTGGAGTCCCAGTCTTCACAGTAAGCGTGTAGCTGGCGTGCTTGGTCGCTGACAAGCGGGACTGCGCCAGCGAGCGCCACTTGCGCGAGACTAATGCCAGCGGAGTGAGCTGCTCAGTGTAGCTGTCGCGATCGAAGCCGTCGCGCAGAAAACGCAGCGAGTCGACGGCCGTGAGGAAGTCGAAGATGGGCCCTCGCAGCAGCGAGTC
>JAADVE010000613.1:0-15896 GCA_023334595.1 Pythium utonaiense
ATACCCGGCGAATCTTCCGAACCACCAGGATCGAAGCTACTGGCCCCCGACTCCTACACTTCTCCCGATCACGGACGCAATTCGCTTCTTCGACCACCCGGACAGACCCTTCCCACGAATCCGGCTTTCCCTCCGAGGCCATGTTGACGACGCGACGGTCGCATCCGTTTTACTGGGACGAGTGGTACAAAAAGACGAAGAGCGAGACGCGAAGCTGCAGCGGGTCTTGGCCAAGCTGGAACCGTTTATGCGCAAATCCGATGTGACGCGAAGCGTACCAGTCCAACTGGAGCTGTACAACCTTCCTACGGGAAAGCATTTCGCGCTTCTGCGCAATATCCTGAGTGCCGGAGAGTTGGAGACTAGTGCTCCAGGTACTGTGTCTATGGTTTCTATGGTCGAGTTTCATCATCTCTATCTGCAGTCACTCAAGCTAACAAACAAGTACACGCTCGACGTCCATAGCCTTCACTCGCTCATGCCACCCAGTGATGTCGAAGTTCTCGTTGGTGGACGTCTATCGATGTTTGTTCGAGACCATCAACTCTCTCGCGGTCTTCTGGATCAGCTGCAGTGCGATCCTTCTGTCAAGGGGAATCGTCCTTGGCGCGTCACTCATGTTGATGTGAGCGATACAAAGGAGCAAGCGTACTCCAATCTTGGCATCATCTGCTCAGCACTACCACATCTCCAGAGTGTGCAATTACTGGAGCTGTCAACTTGTCGCCGGTTTTACGGAATGCTTAACTCGATCGCGTCTGACTGTACGTGGCTTGGATACGCCATCTTCCATCCGGACACAGAGTCGACATCGGGATTGACGAGCTTGGAAGTTGATCTGGACGCCATCACTCCTGTCGACATAGCAGATCTGACGAAAATGGCGATCGGGAACAACTTGCTTGGTAACGGGAACACTGGATACCTCGAAGGCCGTATCCGATCGGGCACGCAAGCGATTACACGAGAAGTTGGATATGACGAGTCAGCTCGGTATACGTTTCCATCCGAGGCTAGGGTGGCACTAAACGTATCTACTCTCGAAGCCCTCGATAATCAAGGCCTGGTTTGCGTCGTGATTCCAGGATTCGGCTGCGGATGGATCCGACACGACGACATCGTCAAGACCCGTACGCGCAGAGCTGGAGCGTCGTGTGTTCAAACGCTGCGTGTGAAGAACTACACTGAAGACCCAGTCGGAGACTCAAAGCTAGAAATCCTTCTCGGTCTCTTGCATGTACTCGGCAGCCGTCTCACGAGTCTCCAGTTCGAGAACAGCAACCACGTGTCGGCCTCGAGTGTGCATGCGATTCTACGTCTCTGTCCATCGCTGAAGAGTCTTCGTATTCACCACGATGGCTCTTTCTGGGCTGATGAGACGTTGGTGATGGAGATGCCGCAACTGGAAGAGCTGGAACTCACAGTTCACGGACGGTACTATCTAGTGCGGCCGTTGGTAGCTTACCTTGCACAAGAGGCACGCTATCGTAGGTATGGTGCTCCCCGTCCGCGTCGCGAGTGGGAGACGGGACCAGTGCGACCACTTCAAGAGCTCAAGCCGTCATGCCTTCCGTATCTGAAGGCTCTGCACGTGATTTCGGCACGAGATGGCGCGTACGAGCAGCACGAGTCCGTGCTCGTGTCGTTTCTCTCGCAGCAACCAGGGCTGCAATATCTCCACTGGTCCCGCGGTGGTGATCCATCAAAGGAGTGGGCAGACGTTCAAGCGCAGCGAGTAAAAGAAGACACTTGCACTTTTCTAGCGCGACTTCCGCCCGAATGCCATATCTCGCGCATCCCATTCCGTCTCGACTGCCGTGTCGCTTTCCTGAGCGTCGTCTGCGACAACGTGGTGCAAAGCAGCAGCATCGGTCAGTTGGGAAAGGATGTCGTCGTGCGAATATTCCAGTATGCGACGAGTTCTTCACGCCGAGAGATCGTCGTCAACCAACATCTCGAAGACACTACCTCGTCCTGAATTGAGATCGCAACGGTTGGTCGGATGAAAGGAGGTAGCAAGACAACTACAGTAGACGTGCTCAAAGATAGCAAGTCGGGGACCTCGTTTGATGTAGTATGATTGCTGAAAGCTTTACAGCATTTTTATAGGTATGGCTCGTTGTGGATGAGAGCAGTGTTTACCACCGAACACACGTCATACGCATCGCCAACGCTCTGAGATATTCTCCATCGTGCGAGGCACGTGCGATGTCCCATGCATCATACTCTGTCAGCACCAGCCACCCGTGTGTGAAGACGCGCGTGGCTTGCTCGTCGCCAGCGCTAGAAGAAGAGCGTCCCATGGACTGCGTAGGTCACACTTCTTGACAAAGGGATGTTTAGCCCCTTCGTCGCACTGCATCCAGAGTTTGTTTACTCTCGTTGACGCGGATTATACGATGAACACTCATGCGAGGTCAGCTTGGAAGCTTGGAAACACGACCAACCAATCCAGTGCAGTCAGGTTGATTCGTGTCTTGATCCCTCCCCTTTACGACCACCAGTTGGGGTGCTGCTTCAGATCCAGATTGTGTTGGGTTGCCGGATGTATGGATTGATGAAGATTTCTCGACGTCGACGACTCGGCACGTATTGGAAAATCAGCATGACCACGTCCTGGGCTATGACACCCACGCTATTTTGCGCGGCAATGACGCTCAGGAAGGCGAGACGGCAGTCCAGTTGGAGTGGATAGGACGAAAAATGGTGTTCGGCTGGAAGTAGAGCTAGAAACTTGAGAGTGCCCTCATTCTCGCGATACGCTGGTGCGTCGGCCCACGTTGGCGATGATGTGTAGCCTCGAGACCAGTGCAGATACCGGAGCACGGGCTGTTTGGATAGAAATGACACGAGCACGGACTCGTGCTGCGTATACGCACCAGATCGTGCCGATGTCACGTGCAGGGCCTTCAGATACGGAAGGCATGCGGGTTGCAGACCTTGAAGTGGTCGCACTGGCCCAGTCTCCCACGCGTAACGTCGAAAAAGCGAACGCGCGCCTCCCCTGTCTCTCTCTCGCTCCGTTAGTGGGCTCACAAAACGGCCATGGACTGTGAGCTCCAGCTCCTCCAGTCGCGGCATCTCCATCACCAACGTCTCATCAGCCCAGAAAGAGCCATCGTGGTGAATACGAAGACTCTTCAGCGATGGACAGAGACGCAGAATCGCATGCACACTCGAGGCCGACGTGTGGTTGCTGTTCTCGAAGTGAAGACTCGTGAGACGGCTGCCGAGTACACGCAAGAGATCCAAAAGAGCTTTCTCGTTCGAGTCTCTGACTGGATCTTGAGTGTAGTTCTTTACACGTAACGCTCGAATACACGACGCTCCAGCTCTGCACGTACGGGTCTCGACGATGTCGTCGTGTCGGATCCATCCGCAGCCGAATCCTGGGACCACGACGAGGAGATCAACGGCTTTGACTCCTTGAGCACACACGCTCACCCACGACTCCGTCGTGAACGTGAACAGTTTCATCTTGTCATCGTTTTCTGGTCTAATTTTCACTTCGGTCCCACTGCGTACGAGTCCTTGGCGGTATCCAGTGGTCTTCCCTCCTCGCAAGTTGTTGCCAGTCGCCATTCTCGTGAGTGCGGCGATGTGGGCTAGAGAGATGCCGTCCAGATCGACCTCCAAGCTCTTGAATCCTGATGTCAATGCGGCGGCCGGATGGAAGATCGCATACCCAAGCCACGCCCAGTCGGAGGCATTCGACATGCGTTTTCCTTTAACGTATCGACCAGTCGATAGCTTTAGTGAATCCGAACTCTGGAGATGTGGTAGTGCTGAGCAGATCACGCCCACTAATGAGTATGAGAGTCCAGGGTTCCGCGTTGAGTCAACATGAGTCACACGCCACCGACGATGGCTCTCGACAGAAGAATCGTCCTGCAGCTGATCCTGAAGGCCGCGCCAAAGCTGATGGTCTCGAACGAACGACGAAAGACTTCCACCCAGAAGCACTTCGACATTGCTGGGCGGCATCTGCGAGTGGAGGATCTGGATATCAAGTGCCTGGTTATCTGTAAAGTTCACTGAGTGCAGGTAGAGCTGAGAGAACTCCATCATAGAAGCCACAGACGCCACAGACGGGATAGCACGAGCCTTCGAGTTTGTTTGTCTCGGGAAGTTGCGTAGAAGCTCCGCGTGATTCGACGTCAAAATCTCCCGTAGATTGAGTTCAACAGGTACGCTTCGCGTCACGTCGGACTTGCGCATGAACGGCTCTAGCTTCGCCAAGATCTGTTCGAGCTTTTCCTCTCGCTCTTCATCTTCCAGTGACAGTCTTCCCAGGAACACGGACGCGATAGTCGCGTCGTCATCATCGCTCCCGTGGGCTAGCTTGATTCGTGGGAAGGGTCTGTCTGGGTGGCTGAAGAAGCGAATTGCATCGGTGATCGGGAGTTGTTTAGGATACGGATACGTGTGGCTTCGTCGATAGAAGCTCGGAAGATCCTCCGGGTACAGCAGCTCGTAGAACACGCGCTTCCAGAACTGCGGGTTCTCTACGCCACTGTATCCTTTACAGCACGACAGAGCGAACCACGCAATGGTCGCCGCTCGCGCGTACGCTGCAGCCTTTGGGCGGTTTGCAACGTCCTGGCAGCCACGGCCAAGCCTTCCGTGAAAGACGAACATCACCCACTCGAAGCTCGGGATGATACTGATCGGGACACATTCGGTGACGGTCTTTAGGCGCACGCATCCTCGCAGTTGATCCCGCCACGCCAGTGCGATATCCCATGCATCTCGCTCTGTCAGCACTGAACTTCCGTGCGTCAGCACTGGCCTTCTGTCCATCGAGACGTGTGTACTTTGCTCGTAGCTGGCGCTAGAAGCGCCGTCGCGCTCTGTCAGCACTAACCTTCCGTGCGTCAGCACTGGCCTTCTGTCCATCGAAACGTGCGTGGTTTTCACGTCGCTGGCGCTAGAAGAGCCGTCGGGCTCTGTCAGCACTGGCCTTTCGTACGCCGAGACATGCGTGGTTTTCACGTCGCTGGCGCTTGAAGAGGAGCATCCCATTGAACTACGTGTGCTATGTCGGCCACGACGCGAACTGAGACCTTGCGACGACTGTCCGTCACTGAGATCCGTACTTAGCAGTCGTGAACCCACAAATCGGTAAGTGCGATACAGCACTTCACACGACAGCACCTCATCCCAGTCGACAAGGGGGGCTCAGCGCCTTTGTGCAATGGGTGCAGAGAAGTTTGCCTTCCGTGGGTGCCCACGAATACAACACACTGACGAGTATCTCACGGAGATTGAGAAGTTAGAAGTAGACACCTACAGAACATGAGCGCACCGCCACTCACGTAAAACATCCTGACCACTAGCTCACGCCTTCTCTGGAATGACCTCAATGACGATCTTTCCCTGGGCCTTGCCGCCGAGTTGTTTCTTCATGGCCTCCTCGAACTCCTCGAAAGGGAATACTGAGTCGATCGGTGTCCATATCTTGGCCTCCTCCACGAGCCCTCGTAGTGTGGTCAGGTCACTTGCGTTCATCTCTGCCTTGAGGACTTCTGGGATTGCGCCGATCGGTGAGGTACTGAAGCTCGCCTCGAACGGTGGCATCTCTGTGCTCCACGGGTTGATCTTGAACATCACAAACTTGAAGATGTACGAGAGAGCAGACTTGGTTCGCCCCACAGTCACAAACACGCCCGTGCTCTCCTTCAAGACTTTGTGTGCGTGCTGCGTCCAGGCATCCGGTTCTACGCCACACTCGTAGATGATGTCGATCGAGTTCGCCGCCAACACCTCATACCACTGGTGCTTCGTGTAGTCGATGACTTGGTCCGGATGGAACGACTTCACATACTCGATGTTGCGTGGACTGGCCGTCGTAGCAATGAACGACGCGCCGAGTGCCTTGGCAATCTGGATACCGAGCGAGCCAGTCGCAGTCGCACCACCCAAGACTAGTACACGTGCACCGGGCTGGAGCTTGGCTTTCATCAACGCCTGATAGCTGGTCACGGCGACCAGCGGGAACCCTGCGGCCTCGTTGAATGAGAGCTTTGTCGGCTTACGGATCACATCTTTGGCATCCAAGACAGCATACTCCGCAAACGTCCCCATTTGCTTGAACGTTCCGAAGCCAAAGACAGCGTCCCCGACTGAGTACTCGACGTCCGATTTAGCTGCTGAGCCGATCTCCACGACGGTCCCAGCGACGTCCATACCTAGAATGAGTGGCCTGTCGTAGGACGGCGCAGCGGGCAGCATGACAGCTCCCATCTCGATCATCTTGTGATCAACGGGGTTGAGGGCAGCACTGTGGACGCGGATGCGGACCTGGTGAGGCTCGAGCGGTGCGTGCACGAGGTCAGCGAGGAGCTTGATCTGCTCGAGCGTCTTGCCGTACCTCTCGATGGCGTACGCGCGGTACGTCGGCGGGAGTGCAGACATAGTCGCAATGATACAGTCGCGGCTTGTGGAGCGGCAGGATATGAAGTGAGGTGGAGTGGGCCGAGCTGAACGTCTACGACCATCTCGCTTTGTTGGGTTGCTTTGGGTACAAGAACCTCGCGGGTGGATGATCCAAAGGTTACACGGTGTAACCTTCCGTGGTCAACTTCGAGGCATCCAATCGCGAAGAGCTCACTTCAATCGACTACCGTAGCAAAGAGCGTCAATGCTAGCCGAGTAATGGTGGCTGCTTGCGCGCGTGCTGTCGCTTTTGCATTGCGTCTTCAGGAGTTGAGAGCCTTGCGTTGAAGGGGAATGCAATCATTTCAACCGTCGGGATGGAGCAGGACGCGACTCTCACTATCGAGCTGGAGAAGCACGCAGCCTGGTAGTTTGTTGTGCCACGCAATTGCAACTCTCCCGGCAATGAGCGCGGTGGCAGTAGGATGTCTAGATATGGAAACCGGTGCATCGGGACCATAACACGCGTGGTGGGATGAAAGAAGAACTGTCCATAGTATTGAGTATGCCACGCCAACAGTGAGCAGCTCACTCGCGTCCCGGTTGCAAGTGGTCATGCGTCATCACACATCCTTACTTCGCGTATAACATCAGCACTAGCCGTGTGGATTCGCAGCTTGAACTGGCGAGAAACGCGGTCATGGAACGCGGCATCATCAGAAAGAGTATGTACCTTTTTACTTTGGGATCTGGTGGATGTATATCTGTCGTGGTTGCATACTCGTTGAGTACTCAAATATGAGCGAGATGACATCCACCGGTAGCTCGCGTACGACAGTGCCATTTCCGACTACACTCATGAAAGCGAGCTTGCACTCTGTGCGGATCGGTCCGTCGTATAGCCTCGCTGTAATAGGAAGCTGCTCAATAAAGTCGCGAGTCGCCTTGATCTGTTGATGCTGTTGAGTGTCAGCCCACGGCCTTGGAGATAGATCGGTGCCATTCGTCCAATGGAGATACTGAAGAATTTGATGGTTGGTGAGAATATTCTCCAGCAAATACGCGGTCAAAACATGGTTCGACGCTTTGACCCGCAACGCCTTGAGCTGTCGTATTCGTTTTGGCCGAAGGACTCGAAGGTGAGTCGGAGTCTCGAATACGGGACGTACGGTCAGGTCCAACTGTTCTAGTCGTGGTAACTCCATCGCGTCATCCTCTACGGACCAGAATGAGCCATCGTGAACGAGACGCAGCGTTTTCAACGACGGGCACAGATCCATGATCTGGTGAACTGTGTCCTTCCAGATCGATTCTTTGGTTCGCAAATCAAGGCTCGTCAATTCGTTGCCGACCACTGCCAATAGGTCGGTGAGCGAGTCTCTCGGAAGCTGGTAGGAGTCGTGGGCGTTCATGATTAGCGTGCGAACGCATGATTTTCCTGGCATACGAGATCGAGTCTCAGCAATGTCGCTGCTACGAATCCAGCCAGCTCCGAATCCTGGAACTACGACGAAGACCCAGTCTTGGCCCTCGAGGTCGTTCACGGATTCAACACACAGGCTAACCCATTTGGCTGCTCCAAATGTATGTCGCTGACCTCCTTTGGCTTCTTCAGGTTTCGCCCACATGACAGTCGAAGGTCGCACGCGTCCCTCATAATACGCAGAACAGTTTCCTCCTAGCAGGTTGTTGCCCATGGACATCTTGGTCAGAGCAATCAGATCGGCTTGTGTGATGCCCTCGATATCCACTTCCAAACCGGTGAATCCAGATTTCCGAGCAGCATCAGGGTGGAAGATCGCGTACCCCAGCCACGCCCAGTCACTAGGCAAATCGCTTGGGGGGGTGCTCACTATTCGAACGATACCTCGCTTCATCGACTTGATACCCTGGACGTGCGGGAGCGCGGAGCACACGATGCTAAGATGGAAGGTCGACAGCTCGTAAGTACGCGACGAGTCCAGCTGATGAATCTCCACACGCGGCTGCTGGTCGTCGTCCCACTCGTTTATATCCAGCGACTGGGGAAAGAGACCACGGCTGACACGATGGTCTTCAACGATGCTCCCCATTCCCCCCACGAATATCAGATCAATATCACAACGGGGGAGCTGCCATTGTAGTCGCTCCAACGATGGCGCGGTGTGGCTAGTAAGCATAACCGAGTGCAGTTGGATCTGTTGGAACGTCCGAGCAGTTGGCGGGGAGGACTCCGGCTCTGGCTCGACCTCGCCCTCCATCGTCTGCACGGCGCGACACAAATCAACAACCTTCTCACCCGACGCAATGAGTGCATCGACTCGGACTGGAACCCGTCGTGTCCAGAGTGACTGACGGATAAAACTGCGTAACTTGATCAGGATACGCTGCAGTTTCACGTCCAGTGGCTTGTTCTCGTACGCTTTCTTCCCGAGAAAGATACTCTCGGTGGTCGCTGTCGCATCGGCGCCGCCTACGACGAGTTGCACACGCGGAAACACTGCGTCTCCATCACCAAAGAACCGAACCGCCTCTGTGATAGGAAGCTGCGGACGCTTGGAAAGATGGTCTCGTTGCTCCGGCTTCGGCATCCGCTTGGGGTACAGAAGCTCCCGAAACACCCGCCGCCAGAACTGCGGGTTCTCCGCGCCGCTGTATCCTTCGCAGCACGACAGCGCGAACCACGCGATCGTCGCTGCGCGCGCGTAGGCTGCCGTCGCGTGTGGATCCTTCACGTGGCCCATGCGTTCTTCCCGGTGGTCTGGGCCGTTGAAGACGAACGTGACCCACTCGAACATCGGAATGATACTGGACGGGAGCTTCACGCTGTCCAGCTCGAGTCGCACGCAGCCGCGGAGCTGGTCACGCCACGCCAGCGCGATTCGCCATGCATCTCGCTCGCTCAATACGGGGCCTGCAGGCAATGCCGTATCGGCGCGGTGCTTGTAGGAGGCGGCGCTTGAAGACGAGCAGCTCCCTCCCATTTTGTCGAACTGCTTCTGTGGAGAGACCATGGCATGTCAACACCCGTACTTAGTAGAGAATGCCATCGTTAGGTTCGGTTTGCACATATAACTTAAATCATTGACTCAGTAAATCAGTATCATTACCAGACATGGCCATCCCGCTCAGAATCAAAAGACGGTGGGAGGTGCCCCCCCCACCCCCCCTCCACACTGAGACAGACAGTCGGTGCTACAGAGAGCCATGGAGGCAGCGGCTGCGATGCTGCCTGTGCACGAGGCGTTCGCTCTCGCTACGACGTGGCGCCGGCGACTGCAAGGCTGCATCGCTCTGGAGGAAGACATGCCGCCTGTGGATTCTGGGAGTATCTTCCAGACCATCGAGTGGGTCTCCATTACCATCAGCTCACCAGACGCGCTGCGCAAGGCCGCGTGCGCGCGTGCGACCGCAATCGTGTGGACAGCGCTGTCGTGCTGCAGGGGCTTCAGCGGCACGGAGAACCCGCAGTTCTGGCTGCGCTTGTTGACTCGATGGGATGAACCGAGGTTGGGTTTCGAAGACGAAGAAGAGGATGCTCGAGGAAGAACTCGAAAGCCTCCGAATCGGAACGTGCGGTTCTTTCCGAGTGCGACCGAGAGAGCCTTCCCTCGTATTAAGCTGAGTCCACCGTCGGATGACAGTAGTGACTGCGAGCGCATCTTCCTTGGGATTTCTTCTTGTCTCGACACCGCTTGTGACGCACAGCTTCACGCTGCTCTCGCGCAGCTCGAGCCATTCGTGGAAAGATGGTACTCGTCGCGACGCATCACCGTCGCAATTGACACATCGCCCGGCAGTAAGATTGCACGGTTGTTGGAGGAATACCGTTTCTCGGAAGCACACAGAATTGTCGACGTGGGGCTCCCGCTGAGTTATCCGAGATTTGAAGTCACCACGATCGTCGCTGACAGGTTCTTGTCAGGACAAGAACTTGCTGTCTTGGCAGCCGATCTGTCGCTTGCCAACGTCGACGTCGTTCGAGCTGCGCAGCTCCACCAGATCGTTCTCGACCACCGTCTCTTTCCTGTGCTGCTCCATCGTCGCTTCCCGCGACAGCAGCTAGCTTGCCATGCTAATCAACTTCCCTGGCTAGTCTCGCGTGTTCGACAAACGTTGAAATCCGACGAGCATACGGCTTTACTCTGCTCGGCTCTGCCTCATATCGACACCATTCAGTGCCTGGAGGTCGCTGCAACTGGAGAAGCATTCAGTTCGCCGAGTGACTGGGCGTGGCTCGGATATGCGCTCTTCCATCCCGATGCCGCCTCTCGATCAGGTCTCACTAGCCTGCACATCGACCTTCGAGGTGTTTCAGAAGAAGCATTGGATGCATTTCAGAACATGGCGATCGGCAACAATCTCCCCACAGACTTGACGAAAGATGCCGTCAGCTTTCAGTATGTAGAAGGATACGTCGGCGAGGAAGGAGCTGAAGTCTGGTCGCTGCCTGGCGTGCAGGATCGAATATTACAGTCCACAATCGAGAAGACATGGGTGACGCTGTGTATCCCGTCGCTGGAAGACATCAACTTGGATGAAAAGTGGATCTGCGTCGTGAACCCTGGGTTTGGATTCGGCCAGCTGCGAATCGAGCGGCTCAGCGATCTACGTTCGCGTCTACCAGGCACATCATCCATTCAAATCTTACGGATAGGGAGCATCGCCAACCTTTCAACCTCCCAGGTCAATCCCGAACGTCAACAGCAGCATGAGCAGAGTGTGAAGGTTCTTCTAAATCGACTTGGCGATAAGCTCATCGCGGTCGATTGGCACGACAGCACGAACGAAGTCTCTGTTTCAGCAATGCAGGATCTTCGGCGCTTCTGTCCGTCGTTGGAATCCCTTCGCATCCATCACAACGGAGCTGTCTGGACAGATGCAAGTGATCAGCTCAGCTGGGTCAAACTGCAGGAGCTCGAGCTCATCTCTTCCGCTAAAAACTCTTCGTGGCGACAATTACAGCCCCTGCGAGCGCAGTTTTTGCCTCGTCTCGAGGCGTTGAAGATCTTGGGTCAGTCCAATAGCTTCGCCTCGTGCAAAGACACGTTGGTCGCGCTTATGCAGAGCCATGATACGCTCCGGTATCTCTCGTGGAAAAACCACTGGACATTGATCAGGACACCGCCCCCCACGGAGGTAACAGCCAAGCAGGCATTCGAAGAGCAGGTCCATGCGATGCAGAGAAACATTGTCAGATCGCCGCGCGTGCTCACGCGTCGTCTCGCCTTCCTCAGTAGCATCAGCGACGCGGCATCTCTCTCTGCCGCTCGACAGATATGTTCGGAGATCGCCGCTGTGATCTTTTCCTTCGAGCCGATCGCTGTACGTCGAGAATTCTACATCGACTTGTGAGCTGTTCTCCATCCATCGGCATCCATTGCTCCTTGACTTGAGTAAACGCACCGCATTGGCTTCTACCTGTAGATCTACTACTCAACTACGCAATGGTGCAAAAGTCCTCTATTCGTGAGATGCGTTGACGGCCTTTCTCGCATTCATACTTAGCAATGACGTTTCTGAGTCGTCCCTGATAAGTACGGTGTCTCACGAGCACCCACGCATCGTGGGTTCACCAGCTCCTCGTGGGTCACGATCATCGTGACCACCAGCGTGACAACAATCCCCAAGGCAAACTCATCGAGAGGATGGTGTGAGGAGCTGGTGGTGGGGCAGATCATTTCTCATTTCTCATTTCTCACTTCTCAACTTGGATCATCTCTCCCACATGGGCAGCTCTTCGTCTCGCCACGTCTTGAGTGCACGTGACGCCTGGCGAATCGCACTCGCGTGGCGCGACGAACTGCAAGGATGCGTGCGACTAGAGACCACGGCAGAGCGATTGCCGCACAGTATCATCCCGACGTTTGAGTGGGTGACGTTTGTCTTCAATGGCACACACCATGACGGGTTCCAGGAGGTTAGAGACCCGCAAAAGACTGCGGCGTATGCACGAGCGGCCGCCACCGTTTGGTTTGCTTTGTCGTGCTGTGAAGGATACAGTGCTGCTGAGAACCCCGTGTTCTGGAAGCTTGTGTTCTTCGAGCTGCTGTACCCGAAGGATCTTCCTGGTATCAGTCAACGTCCTACGAATCCATCACGACAACAAATCCCGATCACGGACGCAGTCCGTTTCTTCGACGACCCGCACAAGCCTTTCCCTCGGATCAAGCTGGTGCCTGGAGAGTATGACCACAATGCAGCAATCCAGTCGGTCTTCCTTGGGAGTCTACATCACGAAGACAAGAAACGAGATAAGCGACTCCAACGCCTCCTTACGAAGCTCCACCGGTACATTCGTGTGACTGACACAGTGCGCAGAGTGCCCGTTGAAATCGAGCTACAAGCGCCTCCAATGCCTGGAATTCTACAGGGCAGTCAAGCAAGTGGTGTTGGAATGAAGCCACACGCAACAGTGTCCGTTGACTTCCCTCAGCTCTTCCTACAGTCAGTCGCGCTCATAAGCAGCACGTTACCATCTTCCGCAAGCCTGGACTCGTTGTTACCACCAAGCGATGTACAAGTGTATATGCGTGGGCATTTCCTATCCCGTTTCGTCCACAAAAACCGACTTGCCAGTGGCCTTCTGGATCAGCTGCATGACAACTCCCCGCGGAAGAATCGTAGCCGTTGGCATATCGCGAACCTTCGCGTGATGCAAAACAGCGAGCTCTCGTTCTCGTATCTCGGTGTTCTGTGCTCCGCGCTGCCGCACCTTCAGAGCATATCCTCGTTGATGGTGCCCCGTTATCGATACAACCAATCGACTCCGAACTCTATCGCTTCCGACTGGGCGTGGCTCGGATACGCAATTTTTCATCCAGACGCAGCGTCTACGTCAGGTTGCAACAGCCTGGAAGTCGACCTCGGTGGGGTCACTCCAGACGACATCGCAGCTCTCGCCAGCATGTCAGTCGGCAACAACTTGCTAGCGGACACGAACACTGGTTACGTTGAAGGACGGGTACAATGTGGGGCGCAAGCGTGGGCAAATCCAGAAAGCGAAGGCGAGGCCAGCTTTCACAAGTTCATAGCGGATTCCTGGGTGCCACTCTGCTTTTCAGTTGCTGGTGCATCCGATATATGCGATGGTGAAGACTGGGTCTGCGCTGTGATCCCGGGATTTGGCTCAGGATGGATTCGCACGAGTGCTATCATTGAGACTCGCTCCCGGAGACCTGGTGTGTCCTGTATTCTTTCGCTCGGTGTGAACGAATACTCGAATAGCGCAAACGGAGGAGCCAACGAAGCAGCACTCTTGGGCATCTTACGCGTGCTTGGAAGCCGACTAAACAGTCTTCACTTCAGCAGGAGTGAACCAGTCCCAGCCTCAACTCTTCATGCGATCCTGCGTCTCTGTCCTTCGTTGTCAACGCTTCGGATCAAGCACGATGGCTCTTTCTGGGCAAACGAAGAAAATGCAATCGTGATCCCACGACTCAAGGAGCTGGAGCTCAGCATAACGACCGCCAACGGGCAGCCTTTACCACTACACAATCTGAATCCCGCGTGTCTGCCTGATCTCAGAGCGTTGCGCGTGGTCGCGTCAAACGAAGATAAGTACCAAGAGCACACCGCAACTCTTCTCTCGTTCATCTCGAACCAGCCGACACTTCAATATCTCTACTGGACGTGCGAATTCAAGTTGTTCGGAACTTGGGGTGTCTCCCCCTACGGAACGAACGAGCCCACTCGCATCTTCTTGGAGCAACTCGCCAATGAGCATAAGCACTCAGTCAGCCCGATTCGCCTCAACTGTCGTCTCGCCTTCTTGAGCGTCATTGAACTAAAAGCTGCGCGAGGCAGCGTCGATTTGTTGGGAGAAGACGTAGTCTCGCATATATTCCAGTATGCCACTAGCACTGGGCCGACGCGAGAGATCCGCATTAATCCTTAACATGAACTCGAGAAGTGAGTAAGAAACTATGGCACGGTTCGACCACAAGGCCATTGCAGTTTATGTTGATCATCATCCTCAATCCGTATGTGGGCAAGACAAGCGAGTGCTAAGGTTCTATTCCCCAGTAGTAGATGATCAAAATGGAGCGACAAACCTCTTCGCCACGTGAAGATGCGGGTGATATATGATGACAGTTCGACGACCGTATCGTGGGAGTTTCCTGTCGCCAGAAGTCGCGATTAATCTGGCAGCTGGAGCTTGTCCACTCCAACAGGCAGTTGGTCCAGTGGCCCACTTCAACTTCAACAAAGAAGGCGCTTATGCGATGTGGCACAAGGTATCGAAGAATTGCGATCTTCCGTGGATTCCGTTTCACGCGTATCCAGTATAACAACGTATCAGGCAAACATCACGGAGCCTCACCCGGTCGAAATGGACTTGCCAGCCAATATCAACTTCACACGAAACGCTCACACACCCACTTTTCGTGGCTTCCTACGTGCGAAAGGCGGTGTCTCACGCGCCTTTTCATTCTCGCGACACTTTCCTGCCAGCATACTGGTGGCTAGCAGCAAGCTGCAAACGGAAGCTCACTTTTCATCGTGCTTCCTCCTTCAACTCTCACCACCGATTCTGAGAAGAACGACACCACGGTGATGAAGTACTCGACTCTAGTTCTGGGCATTCTATCCGCGTCCAGTCCTGTTATCCCATCGTTGGCACAGACAGGTACGACTGGGACGTCCACGACTCCAGCGCCAACTCCAGCAGCGACTCAGCTTATTGCAGTGGACTGGTATGTGAGCGTTGAGCGTGACGCTACATACCGTATCAGCGGCCCGATTTGCAGCGGCAGTGGCTCGCAACCGGCTGGGTGGAACTGTCCAAAGAAGGGTGACGTCGCGGTCGCCGACTGCTGGAAGTACCTCCCAAGCTATGCGGATAGCGGACGATGCGTTGCTCCAGTGGATGCGGAATGTCGTGTGATCAAGACGGGAGCGTGGGGATGTGTCTGGAAGACTGGAGCTAATCCATCGCCTACCCCAGCAGCCTCAGTGACCACAACCCCGCAGCCAACTCCTGCAACCACAACTTCCTCAACTCCGAGTCCAACGGTGGCACCGACGCAGACTCCAACGCCAAGTCCGACATCGACACCGACACCCACTACAACGTCTACCGTAGCGCCAACCGTAGCGCCTACGGCAACGCCAAGCCCAACCGTGACTCCCGTTCGTGATGGTAACGGCTCTAGCGGGGGAAACGTGAGCGCGACGGTTGTAGTCCAAGCTGCGAGTGTTGTTGTTGATGATGAGACGATCCAGATCCCCGCAGAGGCGACCGAGGCCGCGTCGCCATGTCGACCTTCACAGACCCCATCGTCTGATGTTGCATCATCATCAACATCATCAACATCAACATCATCATCGGCCACAACCCAGTCAGTGCTTCCAATTGTCATCGGTGTCGTGGCTGCTGTGGCTGGTGTTACCTGCCTGGGAATTGGTGTTGTGATTTACCGCCGCCGCAAGTTGAGAGATGCCGCCGACTACTACACGTCAAAGTGAGGCAACGCAGCGACATGCCTCGTCGGCACGCGGGCGCTGGTTAAACCACGAATGCTTTGATGGTATTGTTTCTC
>JAADVE010000614.1:0-15894 GCA_023334595.1 Pythium utonaiense
AGCCAACTTCAAAGCAGCTGTAAAAACGCATAAAAACGCTTTTTACGGCGCCGAAACCTACACTCTCGAAGGCCATTCTAGAATTTACGTGTGACAGGGCGAGCCAACGTATAAACATGCCACCCCACAACATATATAAAACACACACAGTCACGCCATCACTGCGTAATCGCTTTTTTGTGTGTGTCCAGGACGGAGGAGGATATTTTAATTAATATCTGGATGTTATCCACACCGCCGCGTTTTGTTGGTGCGTCCGTTTCCGTTGTTTTGTTGGCGCGGGGAGAGTGATGGTCTCTCCAGATTGTTGGATGTTTTTGGTTGTCGGGCCCTCCCGGCCCAAGTCCCCTGGAAACCGGAAGTCCGTCGAAGGAACGCAGAATCCGATCTCGCGCGTGACGGCCATGCTGGTGCTGAATCCCCGCGGCTTGGCGCTGCTGCAGCGCGCCGCGATGCGCGTTGCGTCTCGACCACACACGGCGCTGTCCATGCAGCCGCTGCTCGTCCGCGTACGTGCTCTGTGGGCCCCACAATCCGCCTGCCAACAGCCACGGTCTCACCTCACGTTGCATGTTTCCCTCTTTCTCTCTATCTCTCTCTCTGTGTTGGTGCTGTAGCCACCGGCGAATGCGCCGTCCTCGGCAGGCCGACGCACGCTGTTCAACATCACGGAGCGAGGGCGTATGCGCCACCTGAAGACGCTGGAGCAGGACGCCAACATGCAGCCCGAGGACGCGTACCGCCAGCTGCGCTTCCTGCAGGAGCTCAACAAGCAGTACCCTGCGCTGGTGATCCGCCGCGTGGAAGAGGGGCGCTTCGCAGTCGATGAGGCCGTGCAGAAGGAGTACCTCAAGGCGCTGGTCAAGACGGGCCGCATCGACGCACTGGACATGGACCAGGTGCTGTCGGCCACGCAGCGTCTCGGCGGCCAGAGCTACGGCAGCAACGCCGGCGCGTCCTCCTCGCAGGCGTATGCGCGCTCCATGGGTGGCGCCGCAGCGGCTGGCTCCCAGGGTGTGACGCCCACGGATCCGGTGTACGTATCGATGGTCGAAGGCAGCTTCAAGAACAATATGTGGCGCACACTGCGCACGCTGGGTGTGGCGTTCATCGTCGTGTCGGCGCTTGGTGCGATCCTGGACGAGAAGGTGGGCCGCGTGGGCAGTGCGTCCAAGGTCATGGGCGCCACGGGCAGCGACAAGCGCTTCAGCGACGTCAAGGGTGCCCAGGAGGCCAAGGAGGAACTGGAGGAGATCGTGCAGTTCCTGAAGGACCCTGAGCGGTTCACGCGACTCGGTGGTAACTTGCCCAAGGGCGTGCTGCTGACAGGTCCGCCAGGCACGGGTAAGACGCTGCTGGCGCGTGCTATCGCGGGTGAGGCCGGCGTGCCATTCTTCTATTCGTCCGGCTCTGAGTTTGAGGAGATGTACGTGGGTGTGGGTGCACGTCGTGTGCGCGATCTGTTTGAAGCGGCCAAGCGCAAGGCGCCGTGCATCATCTTCATCGACGAGATCGACGCGATTGGCGGCACGCGCAAGCTGAAGGAGCAGCAGGCCATGAAGATGACCCTCAACCAGTTGCTGGTGGAGATGGACGGCTTCGACCAGAACCGCGGCATCATCGTCATCGGCGCTACCAACTACCCGGACGTGCTCGACAACGCGCTCATCCGACCAGGACGATTTGATCGGTGAGTTTATATCTCCCTTGGGGTGTAAGTACGATGTCGAGACTGACTCTGTTGAATGGCTTGTTTGTAGCCACGTCACTGTCGCGCTGCCTGACGTTGCTGGACGTAAGGAGATCCTCGAATTCTACGGCAGCAAGATCCCGATCAGTAAGGACGTTGATCTCGACGTACTGGCGCGTGCGACGCCTGGTATGTCGGGTGCAGAGCTGAACAACCTCGTGAACGAAGCCGCCCTTCGCGCGTCCATGAAAAACGCCGACGTGGTGGATATGGATTGCTTTGAGTACGCCAAGGACAAGATCCTGATGGGTGCCGAGCGCAAGTCGGCGCTGATCACGCCGGACTCGGCTCGCCTTACTGCGTTCCACGAAGGCGGCCACGCACTCGTGGCCATCAACACGCCGGGTGCCCACCCTGTGTACAAGGCAACTATCATGCCGCGAGGCCAGGCCCTGGGCATGGTGTCCCAACTGCCTGAGGGCGACCAGACGAGCGTCACGCGCAAGCAGTTGCTCGCTCGCCTTGATGTGTGTATGGGTGGCCGTGTTGCCGAGGAGATGACCTTCGGCAAGGACGAGATCACGGGCGGTGCCTCGTCGGACATCCAGCAGGCGACCAACATCGCACGGGTGATGGTGACAAAGTACGGCATGAGCGAAGACGTCGGTCTGGTGTTCCACGACCTGCGCGGCAACGACACGAGCGCGACCACACGCAAGACCATTGACGACGAGGTGAAGAAGCTGTGTGACGCCTCTTACAAGCGTGCGCGCGCCATTTTGGAGACACACAAGGGCGATCTGGAGAAGATTGCGCATGCGCTGCTCGAGTATGAGACGCTGACTGGTGCCGAGATCAAGAAGATCCTCAAGGGCGAGAAGATCGAGCGCAAGGCTGTCAAGGCTGCATCGGGCACGACCAAAGCGTGAACAAATACTAGTACCCCACAGTGGACGCAGCGCTAAGCGCTAGGCGGTGAGCGCTGGCTGCCGTCTACCGTATACAGAAACGATGTGTGCATTTGTGTCGAGCTGGCGTTCTGGTCTCACTCGGTAGCTGCTTCTGTGCATGGCTAGACTACTCGTTGTACTACTTCTACTACTTCTACTACTAATACCGCAGCGACAGGAAGCACGCGACGCCCGCCTTGATCCAGTAGTCCTGGTCAGCGAACTGGATCTGCAGGTTGGTCTCGGAGACGAGCGAGTTGCGGAAGATGGTCGCCTTGTTGGACGGGATCTCGATCCAGAACACGAAGTTGGTCGAGTGGCCCGTGGTCGACAATGTGCCTGTGCGCGTGAGGATCTTGTACACGGGGCATCGGTACACTTCGCTCTGCGGTAGCTGGCGGTCCTTGATCGGCAGCAAGTGCACCACTGGCATTTTGGAGAAGAGCTCTTTCGGCAGTGGGTCTGCGAGCGAGTGCTGGAATTTATCCCACCGCGCACCTTCGATGAAGAGCCCCGTCATGTAACAACCACCTTGCACAGGCTTGGCCGTCAGCTCTTCTTGTGTTTCGGCTACCATTAAGAAGTTGAACGACAGCGAATCGATGGCGATGTTGAACTGACGTGCGTGGTTTTGCAGAATGCCAGTGAGGAAGCCCTGTGGGAAGAAGAAACCAGGCAGCCAGAAAACAACAGGAATACCGTCGCGCACCCACACCGTAAGGAAGCGAACACGCTCCAGCAGGTCATCGACCCACGAACTCAGCGCCTTAAGTGACGGATACGACTTCTTCTCCCACTGTAGCGGCACTTTTTGGTTGAATATTGCGTTTGACATGGCTTCCAGATCGGCCGACATGACCACGAGCCCCTTGAGAGCCTTCTGGAGATTCGGAAGCGAGACTTTCATCACGCTGAGAAGGTTGTTGTACCGCTGCACCTCTTGCACGAGCACTGTGTTCATGGACTCTTCGTACATGACAGGGTATCTGATGCCAATCGATTCGATCTCAAACAAAGGCGGCAGCCGTTCTTCAATGGACTTGGCTTGGAGCTCTATAATGCTCTCGCGCGATTGCCCTCCGCCTGAAGACACTCGTGGCTGCAGTGCCAGGATGATGTCGAACATGTTGAAGGTCTCCGCCATGGCGCACGTAATGTTGGCGTTTTCGTGCATGCCAAAGACTTCTGGCTCTGGGTTCAGTGGCAGCGTGTCGATGTAGGTCATGAAGCTGGTGAGCGGATCATCTGGATCAACCTTGGGCGAGTAGTAGATGCCACTGCGCGAGAACTTGTACTCCTCCTGCAAGATCTTGCTGTTGAAAAACCCTTCCAAAATGACGTCGATCGTGCGCATGTCCTTGTCGTCTGTCACCCGACCACCATAGTTGACGACTGATGTCATCACACACAGCACCTTGAACGGTACTACGTCATAGAAGTCCAGGAACATCTCGAGCTGCGCGCGACTGATATCATAGTCCGTGTCATTGAATGCGTACGGGATGTTCCAGCCCAGGGGACCGAAGCGCTTGCGCTCGATAACGACGGCGTGGAAGAAGCTCAGGCCGAACAGCAGCTTCCGGAAGTGGTCGGGCTTGGACGTAGCCTCCAGCGACTCATTCGTGAGTTTGATGTACGAGTTCTTTAAGTTGGCTCGGATGCCCTTGGGAGGCTCCTTCGTCATCTTTACTCCATTTTGCAGCACGGATGTCGGAAACGAAGATGATGGGCGACTGGTAAGCCACAGGCGGAAGTCTCGGTGGGTCGCGTCGGGATTGATCTCATCACAGATGCGCTCCAGCTGTGTCATCCAACTAATCGCCAAGTGGCAGTTCTGAAGCAGCACCCATTTGCCACTTGTGATCGCGTCTTCAATCATCTTGGCAGCGATCACGCCCTGGCCCTGGCCAAGTGAGATCGAATTGAGTTTGCGGTTCATCTTCATGATCTCGGCGAAAGCCAGCAATTCCTTGGCCGGATCGGAACCCGTCGACAGCACGAAAATGATGGGCGTAATGACCGTCGAATCAGCAAACGAGCTTGCCAGATCGAACGGCGGAGGTTCAATGTACCGCCGACCCACGTGCTCCACGACAAAATTCTGGATCGCTTCCGTCATCCGATCGGGACGAAGGCAGCGCAAGACGCACATCTTCTGGAACGAATTGAGTCCAGACTCCAATGCCGCGGATGGCAGCTTCTCCAGGTGAGGGTCTGCTGAATCGAAAATGCGACGCCAGAGCGCGGCATTCCCGCGTACACTCGCCAGCAGATGCTCAAACGCCGGAAGAGTGGACAGCGAGCAGATCTCACGCCACGTACGGTCTTCAATCCAACTTGGATCTGGGTTGATCGAGTCAGCACTACCAGGCGTCGAGCCGGAGATGAGGAAACGCCATTCAAGGGCATCGATCTTGTTAGCGCCTTGCAATAGCTTGATCGTGAGCAGGAACGAAAAGAGAAGCTTGTGTTCCTCAAAGAGCGAGCGACAGATATTCCGGTACAGTGAATACGTCGCAGAGTCATTAAGATTGGCGAGTCGCTCCTCCAAGTGGTCGCTTTCCTTGGCACTTCGAATGCTCTTGATGAACAGCGTCACGAACCACGGGAGCGAGTACTGGTACATCGGATCCACAAGCGCGAGATCGGCGATGCAGAAGAAAAGAAGTGACGCTCGATATGCAACTCCACGATACCGTTCGCGAGATTCGTCGATTGCCCGCTCAGTCACCTCCGCCTCAGCCATCTTCTCGTTGATGTCTTCAGAGGTGATCTTAGCTTTCCCGAGTGTGTCGATCAACTCCGTGTCATCCAAAATGTTGCCCTTGGAGTTGGCGAGCATATATAGAATCTTGTTCTCGATCTCGACGAGCTCCGCCTTCATCCGTGCGTTTGAGACAACAAGCGAGTTCTTCTTCTCTGCGAGCTCTGGCATCTCCTCCTGAACGACGACACCTAGAGCCTGGTCTTCGAGGCCTTTCGGCGTAATCGTAAAGTTCAGCAGCGTGACTTTGACTGATGTCTCTGGTGGATAGTGCGGGTTGGGCAGCTTGGTCGTCATGAAGAAGCGGAACGATGAGTTGTACGGCACGGTGGAGTCGCCGATCTTCATCATGATTTGACCACCTTGTTTGAACTTGCTCTGCAAGAGCACAGGCTCCAGTGTTGCGTCAAGAGACTCGAGCACATTCTCAAGCAGAATCCATTTGCCAAAGCGAACACCGTTCTCCAGCGTCTTCAAGAAGCCTTTGTCTGTGAGCTTGATCACGTCGATTCCGTTTTCTGATGCGTCTTTTCCAAGGTTCTTGATGAAGCGATTCGCTTGACCCTGAGGGTCGATCAAAAGCGGCCATCGCCGAGCACGCGCCATGATGATTCCGTTCTGCACCGACACATTGTCTGTCGGCAAGCCCGCGATTTGCCACTGTCGCACTTTGACAGGATCTGCGAGTGTCGTGATGACGTTGCAGCCTTTTGTGTGTGGGATCTGCAGCTTCTGTAACGCCGCGTACCACACATTGACGCACGACTCGCGAAACTCGCTGGTGAATGTGCCCAAGTAACTGATTGTACCGGCTGAAATCACGACATCACCTATCAAGTTGACGAAATCTTGTGTGAGCTGGCGGATCGTCGCTGCCCATCGAGTTTCTTCACCACCCAGAAGACCAATCAGCTTGAGCGCTGACTCCAGTCGGATCTCACACTGCCGCACATCTCGCACAAGCTGGTCTTTCTTGTTGACGGCGTTGTTGTAGTTTCGCTCAAGCTCGGCCAGTCGGTCCACGACGGCTTGCAGTCGCCCTTTGGCGTCTGCTAGCACGCCCATCGTGACATCCAGCTCCGCTTGTGCTCCCGCCAGGGCAATTTTCTTCGGCTCGACCATCTTGGCGACCGTGTTGTAAGTGAACATGGCCCGTACCCACATACAGATAGCCTCGCAAGCTACACTGGCTTTTCGAACGGCTGCAGGCTGGAATTCCTCCATGTCAATGTAGCTCTTGAGCTCCTGAATGACCTTGTCGTTGATGTTGTCTTTATCAAACTTGAGCATGTCCTCCATCAGCTTCTTCGCGTTACCCAAGATCGTCTTCTGGGCACTTTCCCAGTAGTCTTTGACCTTCTGGCCTGCCTTGTCAGGGTCATTTTTCATCGTTGGCTTGATACCGAAGATGATGCAAGCAGCCTCCATGGTCAACTTCACACCGTGTGGAGGGTTCTTGAGTGCCTTGACTTCATCAATATCAGACTTCTTCAGACGGTTGAGACATTGCACAGCAGCATCTAATGCAGGAAGGGCTTCATCCAGATCGCGCTGGGCATCGTCGGCAATGGCTTTGGTCTCGGCAGCTTTTTTGTTGGCGACTTGCTCTTCTTTCTCAACCACCGCCTTCGTTTCATCTGCATCCTTCTTGTCGATTGTGATCTGCTTCATCATATTGTCCACTTCGACTTGTGTCTTCTCAAGCTGTGGCTTTAGAGCCACAAGCTGTTCTTGCATCCCTGCGACTTGTTCTTTCGTAGCGATAATCTTGTTCACACCGTTCTGCAAACGGCTCCGTTTCGACTCGACTTCATCGCGCTTCAGCTGGAGAACTGACTTGAATGTGTACAATAACTCCAGGTAGCTTGTCGGTGTGACGTAGTTGTATCGGCGCAGTTTGTCGTAGAACTCGGCCGACGCGTGCTCGACGTTCTGGTGAATAGTCTGGAAGATGCTAACAACTGCGCTCGAGTCCATGTTCGAGCCACTGCCAGGTGCACCGTTCAACTGGAAATCTGCGGAGCTCAACGCACTTGCCGCGACCGACTGCAACGCCTCTGCTGGCCACTCGCTGAACCAGTCGATCGTACAACAATTGACGAGAGACGGGAACATGCGAATGCGGTCACGAAACAGATTGCCGAGAGGGCTCATGCACAACACCAAGTGGAGGTTCTGTCTCACAAGCAGCAAGTACTGAGCGAAGGTGTTGAGCTTGGTGGCCGGTATCTTCTTCTTCACGCAGTAGGGTCGACAGTGGTTGCTGATTTGATCCAGATCCTCTGGTGCGTATAGATTCGGCACGTCACCGCTGTTCAGGACGTTGTTGATGTCTTCCAACATGGCCTCATGCACGATCTGGACATCAGAAAACAAGAACACGGTCGGCTTCTCGTCAATACCGGCCTTCATGAGGAACTTTTTGAGATCGTCTCGCCATTCCGCGACGCCGTAGCCCTTGGTAATCTCAATCTGAGCACAAGCATACTCAGCCATGTACGCTGCAAGCCGTGTAAGCGACTGTCGACCACTTCCACCCACACCAAGAAGGAGGGCGTTGCCTTGGGGTTGTCGAATCACACGTGCAATACGCGAGACGTGTTCGATGGCGTTCATGAACATGACGAGGTTCATCGGGGCACTGCTTTCAGCATTGTAATCGTTCAGATACTCCTCCACTTGGCTCTGTAACTTGTCCACATCAGCGATTTCTTCGTAGATCTTTGGGTCAGCCCCAGGCACCATGTAGTCTCCGTAGAATAATGTCTTGCTGGGATTCACAATCTCCCACGCAGCAGCGGAATCCGCAGCGCCAAGTCGCTCTGCATAATGCTCGGCGATTTGCGCCTTGAGTTGCTCTTGGAACCACTTGTGATCGGCCACTGTCGTGAATCGGTCTTCGAACACACGCATGTTTTCATGCACCCACAACCGCAAGACTTGCTCAAGTTTCACGATCTTTTTCGAGTCACCCATCAGAACGCCTTGGAAAACCTTTGCCAGATCACGCAAGTTGAAGGTGTAGTGAGATTTGGCTGGAGTCGGGAGCAGCTCAGCAATGACCGTGTTGTAAATGTAAATCGATGCCTTCACGAGCTTCACGGCAATCTCGGGGGCTTTGATCTCGTCACTAAACTTCTGGAAGAAGTTCGACACGATCGTCTCGAACACAATCGCCTTGCTGGCGTCAGACATTTCCGTGTAGCCGACGATGTTGAAATGACGCACAAATCGTGGGGTGATCGGGTTACGACCTCCACCCGGTGGTCCCATCGAGCACACAAAGACAACATCGATGATTGTGCGGAACTGGAGCAGCTTGCGGTCGTACCAACCGGCCTGGTCAAACCACTGGCGGAGGATCTCGATCGGAGGCTGAGCGAAGTATTCTTCTTGCTTCGGCATGTTTAAGTCGTCTACATAGATGATGAACTTCTTTCCCGCCGTCGGTCCATACACACCCTTCCGTCGCTTCTCCATTTTCGAATCGATGAAGTCTTGAGTTTGGTTTGCACTCGTCTGGGCTGAAAACGACATCTTGAGCGGAATGAACTTGTCGGGATCTGATTTTTCAAGGAACTGGTTCACGTTCACCGTCTTTCCGGTACCAGTAGGCCCCACAATGAGCATATGAACGCCTTGTGTGAGCGCCAGGTTCATCAGAAACGTCGATCGCACAGAATCGCTGGTTGGTACCACAATTTCGGAGAATGACGCACTCGCGTCCACCGTGAACTTTGGGATCGTATCGAGCCACGGGATCCAGTTCTCTTTCGAGAAATCAAACGAGTAATCGTACACCATGCCAGTTGCTGGGAACGGCCGTTTGGTACTGTAACCCTGCATTTCTTGGCGGAGAAATACATCGAAGCGAGCACGACCAGCGTCATTTCCGGTTGAGCCAACTGACCAAATCAGTGCGAACACGAAGAGACTTTCCACATTTCGCATGAAGAACGCCAAGTGTTCGAGCTTCACTTCTTTTTTCTCGTCCTTCTTGAGCGGTGCAAAGAAGCAGTCGAGTAGGCGCATCAAACTCTGAGCGAGATTTGATTGAATCTGTGGCAGCCACTCCTTCACATACCAAGACACGAACTGGATTGACGGACGCAAGTAGATGTCGAACAAGTGATGCAACGCCGCTGAAAAGTCTGCAACGTTTTGCTGACCGACAAGCTGAGGGCCTCCCATGTCGTGCATCAAGCACTCGATCCAGCTGTGGATCAACGGATCGTATCCTAACGACGACGGTTCCATGTACACCATTCCAGTGCGACTCACTGTTGCAGGGGAGGCCACTGACAGGTCTTCGACTTCAAACATCATGGTCATCTCGTTCGACATCTGAATGATCTCTCCACTTGCGAGGCAAAGCTTCTTGTTGTCGTCAAGCACCGTGTTCATATTCTCGATCCAGATCGCGTCGACTGGGCCATCAAAGATCACCCACTTGCGAGCTGGTGATGTGTCACTTGCTGCTTCTCGGTACAAGGTCGACAAGATACCATCCTGCCACTCGTGCGTATTCGCGTCGAACTCCCCATAGAGCTGACCCATTGTGATTGACTTGGGATTGAGCTGGTACCTCCACACGCGTTCGTAGGCCTGGCCAATCTCGCCGAGTTGCTTCAGCTCCGTCAGCGCCTCGGCGAGGACGTTCAAGTTGGACGACTTTCCTCCGCCAGTTGCACCAACAACCATCAAACCGTGTCGTACACAGAGCGTCTCGTACAATTGCTGCACCTTCAGCATAAAAAATGGGTGAGCTTGTAGTTTTTGCTTCTCGATCGTAAGCTTGATGACTCGAATCAGCGCGCCAAGGTTGAGCTGAGGTCTTGCTTTACCCGGGAAAAGATCGTTGATGATACCGTTGAACAGCGGAATGTCGTGGGCCAAGAATTTTGGAAGGTTCACATCTTGAAGAGCACGTAGCAGCAGCACTTCTTCATCCATGTCCGGATCGGATCGTTTGTAGTTACCAGCTGCAGTGATCACTGTCTTGACGGCTCGCATCCCGTAGTCGTAGTGTGACTGTGAAGAAAGCTGCTCGGAACACAACTTGAAGGTGGTCACCATCTTGGCACCACACTGCTTGGCCTTCTCGTAGCCGTACGCGAAGAACATGATTTCACCAATCATCGCGTAGTCTGGCACCATCATAGCCACCGGGCGGAATAAAGCAGCAAGTGAGTCCGGCAAGTCCGACCGGCCTGCGTAACCAGGGTTCATTGTGATGAACACACCAAACTGTGGATTCACAGCGATATCCGATCCTTCGAAGACGATGCGTTTCTCTCCAGCACGAATCGCGAGCTGAATAGTCGTCACTTGTTGACCGATCACCGACAATACTTCGATGTTGATACGATTGAACTCATCGAAACACGCCCAAGCGCCACAAGCTGCAAGTCCCTTGAAGAACTTGCCCATGGCGATATAGTCGAGACCATCCGAGCAATTGAACACCACGCATTGTTTCGCAAGCGCCTTGGCCAGATCCTTCGTGGTTTCGGTCTTACCGGTTCCAGCGGGACCAGCAGGGGCGCCACCGAGGATCATTTGGAGTGCAGCCATCAAAGTCATGTAGCACTTGTCTGTGAGCGGAGTGATGACTAAGCGGAATGAGTTACCAAGGTACTCGTAACCGTACGGACGACGGGCACTGACCATGTCAGCAAGAAGATCGTCTTCCCAGTAGTACCGCAACTGGCTTGACCACATGAAGTCTTCCTTTGTGCTCACTTTGTTATCAACGAGTCGGGCAGTGACATCACGAGCGTGGACATCAATGACTGTGAGAGCACCGACACTGACACGCGCCAGCTTGTCGAGAGGTCCACGCACCATTTGCACCATATCTGCGAGCTGGGACAACTGGCGCTCCATCATCTTCTTCACACCTTCACTTCCAGCTGCGGCCATGTTTTCCTCCATCTCACGTGTCCAGTGAAACTGACTGCCGTTCAAGACGCACATACCCGGCCACTTCTGGATCCACTTTGTTCGCGAGATCTTCGTGTAGTCCTGGATTGCTTGAAACATTACGTCACGGATCGACATGCGCATCATATCTTCGACTTCAGTCATCCAATTCTCCACATTCTTGTTCACAGGATTCACTGGCTTGGTCATTGCAACTTTCTCACCTTCTGCCGAGATCATCGCCGTGATTGTGAGATCTTCCTGGAACTCGACAGAGACCACGCCTTCAAAACACTTCTTCAGATGAGGCTGCACGAGCTTTACATCCTTACTTTCCGACAGAATCGAAAGCAGTTCTTCGTTGGAGAGAAAGTAGAATCGACTGAACGCCGATCTCTTCGTCTCCAAGAAGTCGCTCAAGCCCTTCTGCACCTGCTCGAGGAAGCGGTTGCTTTCTTGGAACCGATCCAACAGTTTGTCGTTGTTACAGAACGTGATTGCGAGCGGCTTTTGCTTGGCAGCAGCGAGTGTTTGCCGCCAGTTTTTATCGACCGTTGCGAATCGCTTGCCCTCAGTAGGTAGTTGCTTGTTAATGTCTGGTGAGTCGAAGATAGGTTGAAGATACAACCAGCTTCGTTGTACTTGGATCCACTCGTCAATAACTTCTGACACGGTAATCAGTGTGCGCTCCCATCGGTTGATCCGTTCTTCGAACGGCTTTTTGAACGCTGAGAACTGCATCGCCTGGGTTGTCGTGATCTGTTCGTCAAGCATCGCTTGGATTTCATCGACGCTCTTGAGGATGTACGTCTCTGTCTCACGGTAGTCGATGATCGTCAAGTTTACACTCTTCCACGCCTCCTCCATAGTATTGAGAGTCTTCTCGATTTGATACTCCTTCCCAGCAGTCTCGCATATTCGAGAGATTGTTTCCAGGTGCTTTTCCAAGCCCAGTTCCAGCACGTAGCTGAGCTTCATGCCTCGGTCAGGTCGGAAAGTCATTCCAATCTCCTGATTCATTTGATTCCAGTGCCGATCTTGCATTCCAGGATTTCGAAGAGACAAGATCAAAGGGACGTGTGGGCGGAACGCTGCAATCTCGTCCTTGATCATCGTGGCAATGTCCGTGCATCCTTTGACTCCAAGTTTCTCGAACTGTTTGAGTGCCTTCTGGATGATGGACCAGTTGTTCTCCACAAACGTCTCGATCTCTTCTCCGTTGATGTCGAGAAAGGCGCCGTCCATCCACTTCTTGTGCTCCTTTAACCATCCATTCGCCGTCTTCCACAACATCGAATATGGCTCGAAGTCACGACGAATTTTCTGAATCTCATCGTAATCAGTGATCTCATGACCAAACAGCGCTTCACGCGAGTTGAACAGTCGAGAGTCTTCGTCTGCCTTTGCAATCTTCTGTTCGATGTTGATGACATACTTGTACACTTGATCCAGTCGCGCCAGGTCAGTGTACTGCTTGAACCCGTCGACTTCATTGTGGAGCACACGAAGCGATTCTGTGAATTCGACTTGCTGGTCCTTCATGTCGTTCGAGAATTGCGCCTTCTGCATCTGTAAAATGTGGGTCATACGCTTCACTTGTTCGTGAATCTGGTTGGGGCATTGACGCACACGCCAGATCGTCATGAAGTCCTCACGATCATAGTGATACTGGAAATGGTCCAGCACGAGGCGGAACTTGACGAGCTGCTGGCTTTGCGTGAGTAAGGGAGCAAGCTGCTGTGGCACACCTTCTAAGTACGCGTTCATATCCGTCAACTCTTCGATGTTTTGAGGCACTTTCTGGAGCTGGCGGTTGATGGTCTCGAACTTCTCGAGTAGCTCCTTTGCGAGACTCGTGCAGTTCTTCAGCTGCCAATCCAGCAGTTTCTTTGCCAGTCTTCGGTGCTTGTCTGCTATCAGAGTTCGGATACTTGCACAGTTCACTGAGTACATGCCAAGCTCGACGTTGGTAGTTGGGATGAGTTCTTCGACAGCAATAGCATCTTGATAGTGCTTCTTGATGGCATCTTGAATCTGCTGCAGGTTTGGTGGTTTGTGTTGTTGATACTCGGCAAGATACTCCTCTTCGTTGAGATTGGTGAAAGCGATGAAGGGCTTGTACTGGAGTAAGTACGCGCGCAATGGGACTTCAGCTTTCTCCATCAATGACTCGAGCTCTTCTTTCATCTCGACCACCCAAGCTTCACTGGCACTGACGCACGGTATGCATGGGTGGCTACTCCAGAAAAGCTTGTTCATCACCACTTGCTCGACTTGCTTGATGTTCTTCAGGTTGTCAAGCATTTTCATGAACATGTCGAGGACGATTGACTTGAACGTAGAAATACTGGTGCTGAATGCGAAAACACGACCTTCCCTCGGTTCCACTGGATGGAAGGGGCAAGTCTCAGTCGGATCGTCTGGATCTTTCGGCTTCCACTCGGCGATTTTAGCGGCCGCTGCGTCAATTTCTTCGCGGTTGATGATGTGGAGGTCGGTGGATACACTCAGATTCACGGTGAAGAGGGACGCAGGAGCGAGCATCTGGCGCTGGATACAGAGATATTGCCACTGGATCTCTCCAAGTGCCGCTCTATCAAGATCTGGAGGAGCTACAAACGCTGTCTTCGCATCGACAATGTGAACTGTGCCAACTGCAGAACGCTTGATGTAGTCTCGGAACTGGTGAAGAGAATAGTCAGTGAGAAAACGCAGGGTATCCTTCATCGTGAAGTTGACTCGTCGCAGGAGTGATCGAAGTTTGCTGAACTCGTAGGTATCCTGACGAGTTTCTTGGAGATAGTACCATCCTTTGCCCACATTAGCGAGTGACGTACGAATAATCGTCGCTACCTTGTTTGGCCATTCATCGTTGATCGCCTTGAGAACTGTTCGCTCAAGTGACTGTTGGCGTTGCTGGAACTCCTCTAACTTCATACTCCGGCCCGGCTTGACAGCGAACAGCTCAAGCTGTAGCACGCGATAGCACTCTTCATTTACTTTGATGAGGGCAGACAGCGCCTCTGGAGACGTCAGGAACGTTTGGAATGAGAAGCCGATGAACTGGTCAGCGTAGTCCACGGGAGGCGCGCTCGTCTTGGTGTTTGAGCACACGATCCGTGAGCACGGGCGCGGTGGTGTTTCCTCTTCTCGTGACAGCAAGCTGCTGAATACTTCAGGGTTCCTGTTCACTTGGTGGTGGTACTCCAGAACGATCTTACACATCGTTCGGAGATAGTCGAGTTGAATCTCATGCAAAATGCGCGTTGTGTCTGGGATACGATGGCCCTTGCCACTGAAAATGCCGGTTGACAGACGCATGATCTTGCTCAAACTCTCGTTTCCCAGCTTGTGGAGTTCTTCAACCGGCATACAATCGACGTAAAAGTTCTTGCGAAGCAAATTCTGCGCTTGCAGTCGCCGTACGTGTGCCACCATATAGCGATCTGCAAAGTTGTGTGGGTCTTCGGTTTTGAAGCAAATGTCCAGTCGCTTGGCATCGTCCACGATCTCAGCCTTCTTGCTGCGCTGGAATCGAACCGAGAAATGCTGTGTCACTGGGCTGAATCCGATCACGTGCGCATCACACCAAAAGCTGGACAGCCCACGCACAGTGTACAATGCAGTACACGGAATCTCGACAGAGCCGTCCGATCTTCGCCCCAGTCGAATCCAGTCTTCAGGAGAGTGGATCTCGAAACTCTCGTCATCGAACGAGTGGATACTGAGAGCATCCAGAATCGCCATGCCCGCTTGGCTCGGGTCCTGGACAACTTTCTGGTACATAGGTGACTGGTGGAAGGCTTCCAACCGCTGGCGAAGCAGTTCCCCGACGTTGACGGACTCGTACAGTCGCTTCTTGCGCTCGACTTCCACTTCGCGCGGCGGTAGATCAGCAACTCGCTCGTACGGCACGAACACCTTGGGCTCGATCTCGCCTTCTACCTTCAGCGCAGGGTCTACTTCACCAATCACGTGTCCACCGCCAATCGAAAACGCCATCGGAAGCTGCACGTACGACGCTGGAGAACTGATCGCGACGCCGTCTTTGAGAATGGACGAGTAGCCACCGCCCGCGGCTTTCGTGGGCGAGTTGCGGAGCGGTGAACTACTGCCGTTGACCACCAGCGCGCCCGCCGACTCGAAGTTGATGATGCCCAGCGGCACTTTCATGGCGTCTTTCGACGGACTTGTGGACGGCGCGAGCCGTCGCGTGCTGGTGTCTTCCATCGCCTGCGCCGTCGCCAGCGAGACCACAGTGAGTCGCCCACCATGAGAACCACTAGTTCTTCATCTATCTACGCACGCACCTCCATGTCGCCCGCGCCCGCCGCGCGCTGCATATTGAAGCCGGAGACGCTTCGACTGCGGCGTTGCCGTTGCACTTGGAGGAGGCGCCTCTTGGGGAAACACGGCGACCATCACTCCCACGCGGCGTAACCTGGAGGCCACACCACAACAAGCACGGACAAGAGCGTACCCCCACGAGGGTACGTGGCTGGTGAAGCGAAGAGCGGTGTTCGCCATAGTGCAGGGAGGGCCAGTCACCAGTAGAAAAGGAGGGGGGG
>JAADVE010000615.1:0-15861 GCA_023334595.1 Pythium utonaiense
ATGAACGTGCATGACGGACTGGCCACATGCTGAGTATTCATTATTAGAGGTGTTTAGGTACCAAAAATGGGGGTGTCGTTTGGCGGTGAAATGGAATCATATCCGATTATGGAGGTGAAGACAACTTCAATCGGCCACGCACTGGCGCTCGTGCTCTTCTCAGGATCATCCGGAGTCTGCGTCAGCATGGCGGACGATCGGAGGAGAGCCTGACAGTAGGACCCCTGCTGCGTGGAGATGCACTGCGATCTCCTGGCCACACAAGCCAAGGCGCTCGTTGTCAGGTCGCCAATCTCATTCAAGAGAACTCATCCTGACGGTCTCACATATATCTCCAGCTGGCAACCAGGCAAAAAGTGATTTAACTCGCGCCGACTATGAGTAGCTGATGAGACCGTGACTGACGTAAGATTCGCCACGCTGGCCACTTGCTCTGGCTGTCCACGTCGTTGGGTGTCTCTCCAAACGATAGCGCTGAACGCCAGTCGCCACCGTGGTGCCAGACTGGCAGCGCCAGTCCACGAACTATCCCGTCAACGATGAGAGCGGTTGCTCGGGATAAAAATGCATGGAACGAGTCGTCGGACGCCATCCACCTGAGCGGGTTCGTGGTCTCCCCGTACGCGCTTGGCGACCAGCCTCAAGAACATCAACGCAGGTTCGTCGCTGGATCAGCCTTCTTCAACTACGATGAGTTCGGCAGCCTACGGCCAGGTGTAGACGCTGTGTCGCTCTTTTCTCGACGCTACATCGGCCTGGCTGTCCACGTGACGCTGTGTGGGTTCGCCTTTCACTTCTTCTCGCTCGGCTACGGACGTTTACTCGGCGAATACCTCCAAACCAACAGCGACCAGCAAGCAAATGCGGCCAAGTACGTGCTCATCTGGCCTCAGGCGCTCGCAATTTTCATCGGCTTGGTCTCAGATACGTTTCCTCTTCGTGGCTACCGACGCAAGAGTTACATGCTGCTGGGCTGGCTGCTAAGCATCGTGATGTACATCGCCATCTTCATCCTCGACCAGTTCGGGCACAGCGGCGATAGACTACTCGCCGTCACCAAGACAACCGCCCACAGCGAATACCCCATCGCCTTTTTGGTCCTCAGTCTCGTCGCAGGCGTCGGTATCCAGATCGCATGGATCTCTGCCGTTACGGTGGGAATCGAGTATGCACAACGCGAGCACCTCCACCACCGCGGATGCCTGATGGCGGCGCTGGTCGCGTTGTACTACGTTGGCGGTGTCCTGGCCAAGTTCCTGATCGTGTTGATGGTCTCACAAGGCTCCGCTGCTGGTCACTGGGTCTCCACCGTCTCGCTGGGTACAACGGCCATCATCCTCGCCGGTGTGTCATTGCTAGCGATCCCAGTCGTGGTGTTCTTCTATGAAGAAGATCTCTTCCACCAGAGCAACCAGACCCCCACAGGCTTGAAGCGTCAGCTCTCGCTGTTTTGGAAGCTTTGCCACCAGAACGTTGTGTACCGCGTGCTGTTCTTCACCGGTCTGTACATGTTCCTACTTGGTGTCTACAACCAAAACGTCCACGACGCAGTGGAAGTTTGGCACGAAGTGTCACCCAAGGACGCACTCGTAATCGAGGTCTCGCGGATGGCTGGACAAGTCTTCGGTACGCTGGTCTGGCGAATCTACCTACGCAATGTAAGCTGGCGCAAGCTCGCGTTCTGGGGCACGGTTGCATACATTTCGTTGTATGTCGTCGCGAATGTCACCGCAGCATACAGCATCGTGCGAGACCGCTACTTCTACGGCATCCTCATGACGTTGGCCGGAATGCTGAAAGCCTGGGTCGTGGTGTACCCCGTCATTTTAGCGACCGAAATCGCTGAGATCGGCCACGAGGGCGTCACAGTCGGCCTGGGGCTGTCATTCAACGGTCTTTCTCTGCTCGCTGACTACACACTGGCAGCAGTCTTCCCCAAGATCTTTGGCTTCGAAGTGACCATGGATCAAGTCGGAATTGACGATTCAGCGACGCGGAACGACGTGTTGGCGGCGTTCTGCATCACCATCGCGTTCAATCTGCTAGCATTCGCTGCCATTCGACTACCCCCACAGCAGAAGCTGGACGCGCAGCAGATGCGATCGTTCGGTGGTTACAACCGCTTTGCTGGCAGCGCGCTGCTGATCACGTTCGCTGTGTTTGTCTCGTTCAACTTGGTCGCCAACATCGTCGTCGTGCTGTGATCGCTTATCTGTGAGAAAGTACAACCAGATCCTGTACATAAATCAAATCTACTTACATTGGTGTATTGGACCTCAAGATACCGGTATTTGGCAGTACATCTCGTGGATCTTAATACTGGTATAGATACCGGTAGACAGATCTGGTAGTGACATGAATCCCGTAGTGACAGCGCGTGTCTCTGCGCGTCATCAGATACTTTCTTACGGCGCTGCGTGCCGCTTGCCGACGTCACACGCGTGCCGCGGATTGTCGCCCACTATCCGCCACGGGCACTCTTCAGTTTCCAGCCACTGTCGCATCCGCACTCGCACCCGCACCCTACCTCATACCATGGTGGTGCTGCTCTCGCGCTCCTCGCTTCTGCTGCTGCGCAATGCGCGTCGCTCGCCACTTGGGCGACTGCTCTCCACGTCGTCCTCTTCGCTGCCCAGTCTCCTGGTGATCAACGCCGGTTCCTCGTCGCTCAAGTACAAGCTCTTTGCGCTTGATGAGAAGGACAAGAGCGTCGGCAAGCCGCTGTTCGCTGGTCTGGTGGAGCTCTCCAATGCATCGTCACCTGATGGCCGTCTCGTGCACGAGGATCTCGTGAACACCGGCAGCAAGAAGCAAGAAGTGCGTCTGCCGTTGCCAACGCACCGCGTCGCGCTGGAAGAAGCCGTGCAGCGCTTTTTCGGCGACAATGTCCATGGCATCAAGGCGATCGGTCACCGCGTGGTCCACGGCGGCGAGAAGCTGCACGATGCGTCGCTGCTGACCAAGCCGGTACTCGAACTCATTAAGGAGAGCATCGCATTAGCGCCGCTGCACAACCCAGCGAATCTGCTCGTTGTCCAGGTCGCCACGGAAGTCTTTGGTTCCAAGATCAAGCAGATTGGCGTTTTCGACACGGCTTTCCACGCGACGATGCCAGCAAAGGCGTACATGTACGGTGTTCCACGCGACCTATACGAGAAGCACGGCGTGCGTCGCTACGGGTTCCACGGTACGAGCCACCAGTACGTTGCCAAGCAGGCTGCCGCCCGATTGGGTAAGCCACTGGAGAGCTGTAACTTCATCACGTGCCACTTGGGCAACGGCTCGAGTATGGCGGCGATCAAGAACGGCAAGTGCATCGACACGTCCATGGGCGTCACGCCACTCGAAGGACTCGTCATGGGCACGCGCAGCGGCGACGTGGATCCTGCGCTGCACAACTTCTTGGCGTCGCAGCTGAAGCTGAGTCTTCCTGAGATCGACAAGATGCTGAACAAGCAGAGCGGCCTCTTGGGTCTCTGTGGGGACAGCGATATCCGTAAGATCCAGGACCGTATCCGCGAGAAGAAGGATCCGCTCGCGGACCTCGCGCTCGACGTATACAGCCACCGCGTGCGAAAGTACCTTGGTGCGTATTTGTTGGAACTGGGCGGTAAGGTTGACGGCATCATCTTCACTGCCGGTATCGGAGAGAACTCGGCCATGGTTCGCGAGCGCGTGTGTCGTGACGTGAGTGCACTGGGCATTGAGCTCGACGCCGAGAAGAACGCCGCGTCGATGCTGGGCGAAGGTCCCATGGAGATCCAGTCCAGCACTTCGCGTATCAAGGTGCTTGTGATCCCCACAGACGAAGAGCGCAGCATCGCTGAACAAACGTACAAGATCGCCTTCCAGCAGTAGGAAGGCCGGACCGCCACGATGAACAAAAATCACTCTGAAAAATATCATGTTTGGGAATGGTCCACTCGCACTACGCTTGGGCCTTGCTGCTGTTGTCCACACCACTGTCTAGCGCCTGGATGGCGTGGCGTCCTAGCCACTTCTGCACGCCCTCCGTGTCCAGCAGGATCGAGTTCACGTTCGTGTTGTCGTCCACTGGCTGCGCCATGAGCGCCAAGTACTTCTTGGCCATAAACACGGCCATATCCACCGAGAGGTTCAAGTGCGAGTCGACCAGGAACTGCGTGATCCACGGCGGCAGCTTCGTGCGCTTGTCCAGGCGGTTGTAGCGCGAGTCCGCGAAGATGACGAGACCGTAGTCCGTCTTACTACGCAGGACACGACCGGCACACTGTGCCGATTGGCGCAGTGCGTCGAATGTCAGGAAATCGCCCTCACGGATCTGGTGCGTGTATCGCAGATATTCCAGGCGCGCACGCAGTTTGTTGGACAGCGTGTACTGGAACGGGATGCCGAACAGGATCACGCAGCGCCCGTAGTGGCGATCGAAATCGATACCTTCGGCAACTTTGCCTCGCGCGACCGAGAAGAAAATGGCGCCACGGCCACAATCACAAGCCTTCTTGTAATTGTCCAGTGCAAGCGTCGTCTCCACGATGTCCTTGGTTTCGATGAAGAGCAGCTTGTGCTGCAGCACGCGCTTCAGCACGCCCAGTGAGTCCCACTGACCGATGATCTTCTCCATGTACAGGTACGACGGGAAGAAGCACACCATTCCGTCTGGAGTACACGCCGCCATCTCCAGCAGCAGCGTGCCGTAGTTACGCACGACGGACATGTCGTCACGCAGGTCGAACTTGGTACTCACTGGCATTTGGTCACTGCCGCGCGTGATCACGAGCGGGCAAATACACGAGCGGTACACGGACATGGGCAGAGACTCACGGATCACAGGGTTGAAGTTGAGCAGACGCGGATACAAATCGATCGGCGACAGCGTACCGGACGTGATGATTACACTCGAGAAGCGCTCAAACACCGGACGAATCGCCAGCGAAGCATCGAGACACGCGAGTTGGAGCACTGGATCCAACGCCCCCGAGGCCCCGTCGAACGGCTCAATAATGAGCATGAAGCCCTCCGCGTACGTAGAGACAAGCGTCGCAAAGTCCGCAACAGCCGTGAGCGAGTTAAACTCTTCCAACTTGGTGATTTCGAGCGTGCGCATGAGCGAGTTGAGTCGGGTTGCGCAGAACTTCATGGGCTTCGTCTCCATGGCGATGCTTTGGTTGAGCTGGTGCAGGAACGCCTGTGGTGTCTCAGACTCGACGTTGCGGACACGGATACGCGTTCTCAGATACTCGATCAGGCGTCGCATGAACGCCAGGAAGTGCTCGGCACGGCGGATATTTCCTGGGATGGCTTCATCCAGCACATCGTCCGGAAGCACGGGTGTACCCAACAGGATATCGTCTCCCGTTCCAATAGCTCGGTTGTTCTGTGGATTCGTGTACGTAGGTGCGACGACTGTCCCACTGGAACGTAGCCCTTCCACGAGCCGCCGGTACTCCGCGTCCAATCGCGCCTTATCGGCCTGCTTCATCTTGTTGACTTGGGTACTGATCGTACTGAGGTTTCGTGACGCCCTATCCAGCGAGCGGCGATCCAGCTCCACAGACAACGCTTCGATGCACACGTTGTCGATGTTGTGGGCCTCGTCAAACACCACGATGCTTTCCTTCTCGAACGCGCGCGAGACCATGTTGCTGACCTTGGGGTCCAGCATGTACTGGTAGTTGTACACGACCACGTCGGCGAACGTCACGACGTACCGCGTGAGAAAGTACGGACACCATCCTTTCTTCTGGCCGAGCTCCTTGAGATCGTCCATGGAGTAAATGCCCGGCGGCAGTACGGTCTCGTCGCTCTTCCTCGACTCGTAGTTCTCGTAGAACGAGCAGAGCTCCACGTCCTGCGTGGCCTGTTCCTGCGCGTTCTTCGCCGCACGCGCGCGCACCCACGACGCCGTCATCTGGCGACACTGTCCGTCCACGGCCTCGCCGTCTGCATTGGCCATCACGCGCGGGTGGACACACATATTACGACGCGAACTCAAACACACGGCCGTGAGCTGGCCCTGGTCGCCGTAGTACTGGCGGCGGTACTCCATGAGGTGCTTGAGCTCCTCCACACACTTGGACATCTCGGGCACCGTACGCGTGCAGTAGATGAGCTTGCCGGCCGTCGGGTGCGCGTGCTTGTACGCGAGCACGAGCGACAGCAGCGACACGGTCTTGCCCGTGCCCGTGGGCATCTCCAGCATGCAGTGGCCCTGCGCGTCCAGCGCGCGCTTGAGCTCGCGCATGTACTGGAGCTGCTCGGCGTACATGCGCTCGTACGGGAAGATCACCTCCAGTCCATCGATATCCACGCGCATCGTCCCCTTGAGCTGCGGAGCTCTTCGCCAACAAGAGCGCTTTTTGGTCACTTGCGTTCGTTCCTAATCCAATCCGCCAACGGATTTAGCAGAAACTGTCGGTTGGTGTGGGACACATCACCAACGAATCGGGTTTTGGAGAAACCCACGAGAAGGTGGAACTAAGCTAGACAGAAGCTAGGCTAGTGTCATGGTCAACCGAACATTGTGGCCGCATCAGCATGGCCTGGTGCTAACCCAGATTGTGCGTCCAATGATCGGTGTCGACCAATCACAGTAGACTACGTCTATTATTGGCCAATCAATGACCTCTTCAAGTTGTTCCACAAGCGCTGCATGTCAAGCACTGCTTCTTGACAAGCAGCATGTTGACCCTGATAGGCTCCAGATCCGGTCCTGAAGAGCTCTTCTCATTCCGGAATCACCTCCCTTCCGAGCAATACCACCACGCCCAAGCAGCACCTAACATCCTCACCATGGCCGATGCCTTCCTTCAGTTCCCGGAGGGATTCGTGTGGGGCACGTCAACGGCCGCGTACCAGATCGAAGGTGCTATCAACGAAGGCGGTCGTGGAGACTCAATTTGGGATGTTTACGCGCGCATCCCTGGCAAGGTGAAGAACGGAGACACTGGAGAGATCGCATGCGACCACTACCACCGCTACAAGGATGACGTTCAGCTCATGAAGAGCCTCGGTGTGAAGAACTACCGTCTCTCGATCGCTTGGCCGCGCATCATCCCTGCGGGTGTCGGTGCCGTCAATGAAGAGGGCGTGCAGTTTTACAACGACCTCATCAACGAGCTCCTCGCAAATGGGATTGAGCCCATGGTCACGCTGCTGCACTTCGATTTGCCCATGTCGCTGCAGCTCCAGTACGATGGATGGCTTGGTGGTGAGCACATTCAGGATGCATTCGTCAAGTACGCGCGTGTGTGCTTTGAGCGCTTCGGGGACCGTGTGAAGACGTGGCTCACGATCAACGAGCCGTGGATTGTGGCACTCCTCGGCCACGGCTGGGGCGTGGCTCCACCAGGACGCCGCCACAATGCCGGTACAGAGCCGTACATCGTCACGCACAACCTGCTCCTTGCTCACGCCAAGGCGGTGGACATGTACCGAAAGGAGTTCAAGGAACTGCAACAGGGGCGCGTTGGTTTCCCACTGGTCAGCGACTGGCGCAAGCCAAAGCCGTCTGATGACGCGCAGGAGTTCAAGCGCAATGAAGAAGCGGCGGAGCGAGCGCGTCAGTACGTGATCTCTTGGTTCGCCGACCCGTTGTACTTCGGCGACTACCCTGAGATCATGAAGCAGCGCGCCGGTGATCGTCTGCCACGATTCACGGACGAGGAAAAGAAGCTCGTGAAGGGTAGCAACGACTTCATGTCACTCAATCACTACTCGACAATGTATGCTGCTCCATCACAGGCGTTCCTCAACGGCTCGACTCCGCCTGACGGAAAGACCTCTGTGTCGTTTGATGAAGGCACCGAGCTCTCATTCTTGGAGGACCGACCAAAGACGGACATCGGCTGGGCAGTCGTACCGGACGGCTTTGGCGAGATGCTCGAGTGGGTGCAGAAGCGCTACAACCCGGTGGGAGGCATCTACGTGACGGAGAACGGCTGTGCCTGGGCTGGCGAGAGCCGCGAAGCCGGTATCAACGATGACTTCCGCGTGGACTTCTACAAGGGCTACGTCACAGCCATGCATGGAGCCATCCAGAAGGGTGCGGACGTCCGTGGCTACTTCTGTTGGTCCACCATGGACAACTTTGAGTGGGGTGAGGGCTACTCCAAGCGCTTCGGCCTGGTCTGGATTGACTACGACACCCTCGAGCGCACGCCTAAGAAGTCCGCCAAGTTCATGAGCGAGATCTTCCGCAAGAATGCCGTCCCTGTCTAGGCTCCTTAGCTTCTGTTGCATATCTTGCTCACTACTGGTTGTACACATTCCTCCCATTCATGCCACTGCTTTGTTGTCCTTCCTGTATCCACTAGCAAATACTAGCAAACACAACGAACTCACTGCGATCAGTAGTAGTGTACGTACTACTTCACATCCCCGTAGTACGTACTCGCCTTCTCAAGCACCACTCACGCTCATCTTCTTACCGATACTATAGGTGAGGTATCCCTCGCCAGGCTCTTCCTCAGGCCGCAGCCACTTGGCAATGCCGTCGGCATCATCGCCGTGGGCGGTGCTCCCATGGTTATCTCATCGCATCATCGGCATGCCCATCTCGATCGGCGATTTCGCCCAACCTCAAGTTGACCAGCCCTTTTCAACCAATCAAATCACCGCATTTACGAGGCTACTGACATAGCAGCATCTTTCACTCAGTGCGTGCGTCATCAGCAACTCCGTGAGACCTGGCTTATGCTGCCCATGGTCACCCATGAACGTCCACTTGAGCGGCATGAGCAGCTACAGCACGAGCCACAGCAGTTGCAGCGGCAGTGACCAGATCATTCCTGCATTTGCCAGCTACTCGTCGAAGCTCCTGCCTCTCTACCGATCTTCAATGGCCCACGAACTGCGATTCCCCGACGGCTTTGTGTGGGGCGCTGCCACCGCCGCGTACCAAATCGAAGGCGCCACCAACGAAGGTGGTCGCGGCGACTGCATCTGGGACGCGTTCTCGCGTACGCCTGGCAAGACTGCGAATGGAGACACTGGTGCTGTGGCCTGTGACCACTACCACCGCTACAAGGAGGACATCCAGATCATGAAGAGTCTCGGTCTCAAGAACTATCGTCTCTCGATTGCCTGGCCGCGCATCATCCCGGCGGGTGTCGGCGCCGTCAATGAAGAGGGCGTGCAGTTTTACAACGACCTCATCAACGAGCTTCTGGCGAACGACATCGAGCCTCTTGTGACGCTGTTCCACTGGGACCTGCCCCTCGGCTTGCAGACCGAGTTCGACGGCTGGCTAGGCGGAGAGGTCGTCCAGAACGCATTTGTCGAATACGCGCGAGTGTGCTTCGAGCGCTTCGGCGACCGTGTCAAGACGTGGCTCACGATCAATGAGCCGTGGATTATCTCACTGTTGGGCTACGGCTGGGGCTTCTTGGCGCCGGGGCGTCGCCACAACCCACACACGGAGCCGTACCTGTGCGGCCACAACCTGCTGCTGGCCCACGCCAAGGCGGTGGATCTCTACCGTAAGGATTTCAAAGCTAACCAGGGCGGACGCATTGGTATCACACTCAATGTAGACTGGAGTGAGCCCGCGCCATCGAGCGACCCGGAGCAGTTCAAGCTGAACGAAGAAGCTGCTGAACGTTCGTTGCTGTTTTGCGCTGGCTGGTTCGCCGACCCAATCTACAAGGGCGACTACCCAGAGATCATGAAGCAGCGTGCTGGTGATCGTTTACCTTCGTTCACTGAGGACGAGAAGAAGTTGCTCCTCCACAGCAGTGACTTCTTCGGCCTCAACTCATACAGCACACGCTACCAGACACCGACGGATGCGTTTCTCAAGAATGCAGCACCCGAAGGCAAGGGCAGCTTTGAGCATGACTGTGGAGCTGTGCCATCGATGGACGAGAAGTGGGAGCGCACGGATGTGGACTGGGCTGTCGTACCGGAAGGATTTGGCAAGCTGCTGCAATGGCTCACTGACCGCTACCACCCTGAAGGCGGCATTTACGTGACGGAGAATGGCTGCGCGTGGGCCGGCAAAACGGAAGAAGACTCGATCAACGACAAGTTCCGCACCGAGTTCTACCGCAAGTACATCGTCGCGATGCACAAGGCGATTGAGGCGGGCGCCGACGTGCGTGGCTACTACGCGTGGTCGTTCATGGACAACTACGAGTGGGCGGCTGGCTACGACAAGCGCTTCGGCCTTATCTACGTGGACTACGAGACCCAGAAGCGCACGCCCAAGCAGTCGGCGCTCGCATACAGCGAGATCATCCGCAAGAACGCAGTGCCAGCCAGTGCCCCACATCCGTAATGGATGAGATAGGATAGGTGGGAGTGAGAGTTCTTTGAGTACATTCCGAACATGATACATTTACATCACCCTTCCATCTAACGCCTCATGATGAAGACTGATGCAGTGAGCAATCGACGTCGGGACACTTTGCATCTCGTATCGGTTCCCGCCCAACGTAGCTGTGAATGATACCAGTACTCGTACGCTTGGCTTGCATGCTCAGGTCACCTTGGATCTGTCGGAATGTAGCCATGTGTACTTTCCCATAGTTCCATAACAAGGTAGGTCAAGCTAAAAAGTGCTTTTTGTGGGACCGGATGAGAGAATGGGAACTGCATCACCACGAACGACCATGACGCAGAAAGTGTGGATCCACGTCGACAGCGGCGATGGCGAGCCGCAGCGCATCTGCTGGTACATGGGCACGTCGGACGTGATGGTCGAGAATGCTATTCGAATGCAACTGCACATGGCGCGGACATCGCGGTTCCTTCTGCGCGACAGTGACGGCGATCTCGTGCCTGTGTCGACAACACTTCCCCATGACCAGACGTATCAGCTCGTCCAAGTGCACGACACGACGAGCCGATCCTTCGATAGCTACAGTGGTGATCATAGTGGACACGATGTCCATCACCAGCCGCGCCAGAAACGACGGTATCGAGAGATGAACGGCTCCAACGCTATAGGCGTTTCGACCGAAGAGCTACAACGCGTCATCCCCAATTGTCTAGACGGGTACAGCAGCCAGCACAGCGTGATTCCGACGGACCAGTACGTGTTCAGCCTATCCTCCGATACAAGCCACTCAACATCGCTGTCTACTCCACCAGCATCCACCCCTCCGCCCCGCTCCGTCGTTCACATCGTCACGCGTTTCCTCGAGACCTTCACGCGCGCGATTCCCAACGACGATAACATCAACTTCATCCCCAGTACAGGCTCATATGCACTGTATGAGCTGTATCGCCACATCTTTCCCGATACGGTGTACCATCCCAAGACCCAGAACGCATTCTACAAGATGACCTCCTTACAGGGCAAAGTCGACCGCCAGCGGGTCATCCGCTACTATCAGCACCGCTCCTCGCGCGTCGGCGCCATGGCAGCCACTGAAGCTACACAGACCGGCGCTAATACTTCTGGTGCGGATCTCGAGTTTGTGCTGTACAAGCCCGAGGGCAAAGGTCCTTTGTTGAGAAAGTACGTTCAAGTGGGTACCGATATTGCGGCAGCCGAGCTCGTCCGCGCAGCAGATTTTGTGGCGGTGCTGGGTCTCCACCCACACCAGATCGTCGCCAAGTACATGGAGTTCCTCGATGGCTTCCAGCCGATCGCCAAGGCCTCCTACCAAGCCCACACCAAGCCGAACGAGTCCGGTCCTTCTCCTATGTGAGCTCTTGAAAGAAAAAAGCGCTTTTTCGTACCTGCTGAAAATCGGACTTCAACGAAACCCGTCGTCAAGCAGATTCTTGCTTGCGTACTTCACGGCATTTGATTGGTAGAAACCCTTTCCACTTCACTTTAATTCATCCAATAGAATCTCCTGTATCCACCTTCAATACCCTTGATTGGCTATAACTTACACGCACCCTCGAGCCACGTGGCCTGTTGGCGTTTTGCCGCAACTTTCGCCAACAAGCTTCTGGAAAACCAACGCCAACAGAATCCACATTCCCGAAGCACCCGCCAACACCGTACGTGGTTGGCAGTCTCAGTCTCCAATATGAAGATCTTCGGTGGCTTCCTGGCGACGCTGCTGGCCGTGGCGACCTTCACAGGCCCGTCCGCCGTGTCCGCGAGCGTCGCGGGCGTTGACTTTGGCGGCGAGTTCTTCAAGATCGCGCTGGTCAAGCCGGGCACGCCCTTCGAGATCGTCACCAACGTGCACAGCAAGCGCAAGACGGAGACCATGGTCGCGTTCGACGGCGAGGAGCGTCTGTACGGCGCGGACGCCGCGACGGTGGGCGTGCGCCGCCCGCAGACGTGCTACGCGCAGCTGCGCCGCTTTCTCGGCACGACGCCCGAGGATCCTGCGATCGCGTCGCTGATCGAAGACGAGTACTTCCCGTACGAGCTCCAGCAGAACGCTACGCGCGGCTCCGTCACGCTCAAGCACGAGAACGGCCAGCAGTTCCACGCCGAAGAGCTCGTGGCCATGGTGTTCACGCACGCGCGTCAGATCACGGATGCGTTTGCCGAGGCGCCGGTCAAGGACTGGGTCGTCACGGTGCCAGACTTTTTCACGCAGGCCCAGCGCCAGGCGATGCTGGATGCCGCCGAGATCTCGGGCGTGCGTGCGTTGTCGCTGATCAACGAGAACACGGCGGCGGCGCTGCAACTCGGCGTGCACTCGACGTTTGCTGAGCCACGCAAGGTGCTGTTCTACAACCTGGGCTCGACGTCGCTCCAGGTCTCGGTCGTGGAGTTCAGCAGCCAGGTCGTGCCGGACGGATTCAAGAAGAACAAGACGGTCTCGGGCTTTGAAGTGCTGAGCAAGGCCTGGGACGCGACGCTGGGTGGTGCCAAGTTCGACTTGCGCCTCGCGGAGCACCTCGCGGCCGAGTTCAGCGAGAAGCTCGGCGAGGACGTGCGTCAGATCCCACGTCCTATGGCGAAGATCCGTGCACAGGCCAAGAAGACCAAGATCGTGCTCAGTGCGAACGAGCAGATCCCAGTGGTCATGCAGAGCTTGCACAAGGACATGGACTTCTTCACGTCCATGACGCGCTCCAAGTTCGAGGAGCTCTGCGCGGATCTGTTCGCCAAGGCATTGGCCCCAGTTCAGCAGGCGCTGGAGAAGGCTGGTCTCACGGCTGCGGACATCCACGACGTGGAGATCATCGGTGGTGGCGTGCGTATGCCAAAGATCCAGCAGCAGCTCAAGGAGTTCTTCGCTGGTAAGGACCTGGGTGTCCACCTCAACGGTGATGAGGCTATGGCGCTCGGCGCTGCGTTCCACGCGGCCAACTTGAGTAACTCGTTCCGTGTGCGTCACGTCGGCATGACCGACCTGACCTCGTACCCTGTCGGTGTGCGTCTCGTGGACCTGGACCAGACGGCGTCTGCGACGGAGGACAAGGATAGCGAGAAGCACTGGGTGAAGCGCGCGGCGCTGTTTGGTGAGGGCAGCAAGCTCGGCCTTCGCAAGGCCGTGTCGTTCCTGCACTCGAAGGATATCTCTGCCACTTTCCGTTACGACAAGCCATCTGAGCTGCCGGTTGGTGCCAGCAGCCACATCGCCAAGCTGAACATCACGGGCATTGAGGCGTTTGCTACCAAGTTTGCGGACAAGAACCTCGGTGAGCCAAAGGTGACGCTGTCGTTCGAGTTGGACGGCAGTGGCATTGCGAAGATTGCCAAGGCGGAAGCCACGCTCGAGGAAGAGTACGAGGTTGAAGTCGAGGTGAAGAAGGAGTCCAAGAAGAAGTCCAAGAAGGACAAGAAGAAGGACAAGAAGGATGATGGTAAGGATGACAAGGATGCCGAGGACGAGGAGAAGGAAGATGAGGAGAAGAAGGAGGAGGAGCCTGTCGAGAAGGTCAAGCAGATCAAGAAGAAGACTCACCGCGCGGTGCTTCTCGTGACCCAGGCGCTCGAGAAGTGGGAGCACGAGAGCGGCATCAGCGTGCTGCCGATGAGCGTCGTGGAGAAGAAGGACTCGATGCGTATGCTGCGTGAGATGGAGCAGGCCGACAACCAGCGTCGCGCGGACCTTGAGGCCAAGAACCGTCTTGAGACGTTCATCTACACTGCTCGCGACTCGCTCAGTGCGCAGGAGGAGGAATTCAAGGCTGTCACGACCTCTGAGCAGCTGGAGAAGCTGAGCGCCAAGCTGGAGGAAACCGAGGAGTGGCTGTACGACGACGGTGAGAAGGTTTCCGCGTCGGAGTACAACAAGAAGATCAACTCGCTTGACACGGACTTCACGGCCATTCTTTTCCGCATCAGCGAGAAGAAGAACTTCCCTGAGGCGATCAACGCGGCCAACGAGTACGCGTTCAGCACGCAGGAGCTGATGAAGGAGTGGATCGAGTCCAAGCCGCAGGTCACGGAGGACGAGCGCAAGGATGTCCTCGACAAGGTGGAGGAGCTGGAGTCGTGGCTCAAGGAGGCTGAGAAGAAGAAGGCAGCCCAGGATGCCCACGAGAAGCCAGCCGTGACCTCGGCTGAGGTCGAGAAGAAGGTGCAGGGTGTCAAGAAGCTCGTGAGCACGCTCTCGAAGAAGCCGCAGCCAAAGCCAGCGAAGACGGAGGAAGACGCCAAGAAGCCAGAGGGCGAGGACGCCAAGAAGGAGGAGGATGGCGAGAAGAAGGCCGATGACAGCGTCGAGGAAGTTGTCGTGGACGACAAGGGCGACCTTGAAGATGACGACGACGCCCACGAAGAGCTCTAGACACACATTTTTACGGTACATCAATCCATCTTGGGCTTGTCTTGATGACCATTTTGCCGTCTGCAATTGCATCGGTTTAGTGACATATCTGCAATGTCACTTTCAAGAGGGAATCATGATCACTCTGTGAGTTTTTGAAAAATATTAGTCTATTTTTGTGATAGTTTTTGAATTTGTTGAGGTTGAATGTAAATCTGTAAAACCTTACGTGTCTATTTTGCTCTTGTGGAAACCACTGGGAGGCGCATCATCCCCTCCCACACAAGAGGTCAAAGCACCACTACGAAGCGAACACCATGGCGGATACACAGGAAGATTTCGACACGCTGGAAGCGGACGCTGCTGCGTTGGTGCAGACCAATGACGAGCAGACTACCGCGCAGTCGACTGAGACTTCTGCGGACGCCAGCGGCGACGTGGACGCGGAGATCGAAGACATGAAGCGCCGCGTGCGGGAGATGGAGGAGGAGGCCGCCAAGCTCCAGGAGATGCAGTCGGCGGTGGAGTCGCAGATGGGCAAGAACACGGCCAGCTCGCTGAACGCGCTGCAAGGAGGCTCGGACGCTGCTGCTGCGGCCGCGGCGGCCCAGGCTGCGCTGGACGAGACGTCGGTGTACGTCGGTCAGGTCGACTACGGCAGCACGCCGGAGGAGCTGCAGGCGCTGTTCCAGTCGTGCGGTACGATCAACCGCGTGACGATTCTGTGCGACAAGTTCACGGGCCAGCCCAAGGGCTACGCGTACATTGAGTTCGCGTCGCGCGATGCGGTGGAGAGTGCTGTGCTGCTGAACGACACGATGTTCCGCGGCCGTCAGATCAAGGTCACGCCAAAGCGACAAAACATCCGTGGCTTCAACAGCTACGGCCGTGGCGGACGAGGAGGCATGCGCGGACGTGGTGGTCGTGGTCGTGGACGCGGTCCTCCACGCGGTGGATTCCGTGGTGGACGTGGAGGACGCGGCTTCCACCCATACTACTAGGCAAGACGCAGTCATGATGGTACGTCCCCCTTCCTCTGTAGAGGGCCATGCTGAAAGAGAGAAGAGAAAAAAAGAAAACTCGCTGAAGAAAAAAAAACAAAATGAAAAGAAGAGAACCACAAGCAGCGAGGCAGAACAAAAAGAGAGAAAAGGAAATGGTTAGACCACCATGAGAACCAAAACGAAAAGAAAATGAAAAAAAGAAAACAAAAGAGAAAAGCATGGTCATGGGGGGGGGGGGGGGGGGG